>JAPEKO010000026.1:72015545-72027736 GCA_027576075.1 Cathorops hypophthalmus
GCCGGTCACGGGGATCGAACCCAGGACCTTCGTGCTGTGAGGCGACAGCGCTAACCACTACACCACCGTGCCGCCCGAATCCAGGAATATTTTCTTTAATTACTGATTCATCCTCGTTATAAAGGGTTTCATTCACTGAACTCTGAGATCACGCTCAAATGCTCATGTCCTGACAGCGTGTCTCTCTGTGTGTGTTTTGTTGTAATGCAAAAGTCCTGTACAGTCAGTACACACACACACACACACACACGCACACACACACACACACGTCCGTATAGACAAACAAGGTGAAGTTGTTCACTGAGTTCATGCTCTGTCAGTCCTGTTACCTTCACTGACACTGTGTGTGTGTGTGTGTGTGTGCGTGCGTGTGTGTGTGTGTGCATGTGTGTGTGTGCACTGATCTCTGTGACAGTGTGTTAGCTGTTAAATATTCAGACTCCTCTTCACTACAGGATGAGCAGGAGTAAGCTGTTTTGTCATCTCCTGATTCTATTAGCATTTTTACATCTGATTCTTCTCTCACACACACACACACACACACACACACACACACACACACATCTCAGAAATACCTGAAGCTCCACTGACGTGTATTTTTTATATTTCTATGTTCTGATATTGTGACAAAAGTAACTGATCGTGTTTTTATTCTTTATGATTCCTCTAATTATTGATCTAAAAGATAACAGTGAATAAGAGCAGAACGCTTTAATAATAATAATAATAATAATAATAATAATAATAATAATAATAATAATTTTAAAATCAGTTTCTCACATTCTTCTTTTTTCTGATACTTAGGTGGAATTTCATGAGATTTTTTTTTTTTTTTAAGGAAGAACATCACCATGAAGAACACTGGCAGAAAGGAACATGTCTGGAAGAACACGATCAGGGAGAACGTCATCCGGGAACAATGTCAGGGGGCATGGTAAGGGAGAAGAAAGTCAGGGAGGACACTGTTATAAGAGACACGGTCAGGAGGGAAATTGTTGGCCAGGACATAGTCAAGAAGGAATTTAACAAGATACTGTCAGAAAGGGCACAGAAAAAGCTTTAAAAGAAAAAAAAAAAAAGTCAAAAAGGACACAGTCAAGAAGGACGCCATCACTAAGTACATAACCACGAAGGACAATGACAGAAAGGACACTGTCAGGCAGAACATCATCAGGGAGGACAATGTCAGGAAGGGCATAATCGGGAAGGACAGTGTCAGAGAGGACATCATCACAAGAACAATGTCAGGGAGGACTTCATCCAGAAGCACAAGGTCAGGAAGGACATCAGTAAGGACAATGTCAGGGAAGGACATCTTGCAAGAACAATGTCATGAGGACATCTTTGCAAGGAAAATGTCCAGAAGGACATCATCCAGGAGGGCAATATAAGGGAGGACATGATCAGTAAGGACACTTCCAAGGAGAACATACTAAGGACACTGTTAGGGAGGACATCATTAGGAAGGACTTGATCAAGGAGGACGTTGTTAGAAGGAACATCCTCACTATGTCTTTGTTTTGATGATGTTAAAAAGTCTGCAGTATAAAATCCACCGTAACTCTGATGTAAACATTTCTGTAAACTGAGAGAGAAAGGACAGAAACCAAATCTCTGAGACCAGAGATCAAACCTTCAAACAAAGGTTCTCCTGGAGTTTACAGCAGGGTTTCCTCCAGGTTCTTTGGTTTCCTCCCACCTACTAAAACATGCTGTAGGTGGACTGGCTAAAATAATTGTGTGTGTGTGTGTGTGTGTGTGTGTGCACATGCGTGTGTGTAAAACTCAGTGATGGAATGGCCTCCAATCCAGGGTGTATTCCTGCCTCCCCCCTCATGCCCAGGTTTCCCGGGATGGACTCCAGATTGTCCCTGATGCAGTTCTGGAATACTGAAGATGAGGTTTGTGTTTCTTGTCTAAAACTTTTCCAAAATTAGAGATGTCCTGTAAATAATTCTAACGTTTCTTCAGCATTTATGGACTGACTTGATGTTAATTGTTTAAAGCTGAATGCAACCAATCAGCACTGATACATGAAAAGTAATGACTCCGGTAATAAAGAGTCTCCACCCACTGTTGTGCTAATTAGATGTGTGATATGCAAATTAGCACAGTGCTTCAGAATCTGATTCGATTACGGCTCAGAGCTGTTCACACAACCGACTCAGAGCTCACACACGACATATATATATATGATGTGCATACACATGAACATAGAGATCATGGAGAACACAGACAACATGGAGAACAAAGAGAACATGAAAATAGAGATCATGAAGAATGCACAGATGATGGAGAATACAGAGACCGTGGAGAACACAGAGATCATGGACAACATAGACATCATGAATAACACAGACATCATGGAAAACAAAGAGAACATGGAGAACACAGAGCACAGGGAGAACACAGAGCACAGGGAGAACACAGAGAACATGAACACAGATCATGGAGAACATAGACCTCATGAATAACACAGACATCTTGAACACAGAGATCATGGAGAACACAGAGAACATGGAGAACATAGACATCATGGATAACACAGATGTCATGGAAAACAAAGAGAACATGGAGAACACAGAGCACATAAACACAGAGATTATGAAGAATGCAGAGAACATGAAGAACACAGATCATGGAGAACACAGACATCATGAACACAAAGATCATGGAGAACACACAGAATATGGAGAACACAGAGAACATGAACACAGACATCCTGAAGGATGCAGAGATCATGGATAAAACAGATATCATGGAGAACACAGAGATCACGAACATGGACATCATGGAAAACACATTGGTCATGAAGAATGCAGAGATCATGGAGAACACAGATCATGAGGAACACAGACATCATGAAGAACACAGAGATCATGGACAAAACAGAGAACATGAACACAGCAATAATGGAGAACACAGAGATCATGGAGAACACAGACATCATAAATAACAAAGACAT
Source organism: Cathorops hypophthalmus (assembly GCA_027576075.1). Taxonomy (NCBI): domain Eukaryota; kingdom Metazoa; phylum Chordata; class Actinopteri; order Siluriformes; family Ariidae; genus Cathorops; species Cathorops hypophthalmus. The sequence continues at coordinate 72,018,511 of JAPEKO010000026.1, forward strand.
CATGAACACAGATCGTGGAAAACACAGAGAACATGGGGAACGCGGAGCACATGGAGAACACAGAGAACATGAACACAGATCATGGAGAACAAGGTGATCATGGAGAACAAAGGGAACATGAACACAGAGGTCATGCAGAATGAAGAGATCATGGAGAACACAGATATCCTGGAGAACACAGAGAACCTGTACCCAGAGATCATGGAGAAAACAGGGAACATGAACACAGAGATCATGAAGAACACAAAGAATATGAACACAGAGATCATGGAGAACAAAGAGAACATGAACAGTGAGATCATGGAGAACACAGAGATCATGAAGAATACAGAGATCATGGAAAACATTGACATCAGGAATAATGAAGACATCATGAGCACAGAGAACATGGAAAACACAGTGAACATTAACACAGTGATCATAGAGAACACATTGGTCATGAAGAATGCAGAGATCACAGAGAACACAGAGAACATGAACACAGTCATCATGAATGAGGAGATCATGGAGAACACAGAAATCATGAACATGGACATCATGAAGAACACAGAGATCTTGGAGAACACAGACATCATGAAGAATGAGGATATCATGGAGAAAACAGAGATCATGGAGAACACAGAGAACATAAACACAGATCATGTAGAACATAGACATCATGAATAACACAGACATCATGAATAACACAGAGCACATGGAGAACACAGACATCATGAACACAGAGCACACGGAGAACACAGATCATGGAGAACACAGTGATCATGAACACAGAGATCATGAAGAATGAAGACATCATGGCATACACAGAGATCATGGAGAACATGAATACAGAGATAATGGAGAATACAGAGATCATGGATAACACAGACCTCATGAAAACAGAGATCATGCAGAACATGGAGAACACAGAGCACATGGAGAACACAGAACAGGAACACAGATCATGAAGAATGCAGTGATCGTGGAGAACACAGATAACATGGAAAACAAAGAGAACATGGAGAACACATACATCATGAACACAGACATCATGGAGAACACAGAGAACATGAACATGGAGCTCATGGAGAAAATATTGGTCAGGAAGAACCCAGAGATCATGGAGAACACAAAGATCATTATGAACATGGAGAACAAGAACACAGAGATCAGGATGAACACAAAGATCATGGTGAACACAGATCATAGAGAACACAGACAGCATGAACATGGAAATCATGGAGAGAACATTGGTCAGGAATAACACGGAGATCATGGAGAACACAGAGAATGTGAACATGGACATCATGAAGAACACAGATCATGGAGAAAACAGAGATCATGGAGAACACAGAGAACATGATCATAGAGATCATGAACCCAGAGATCATGGAGAACAGAACATGAACACAGAGATCATGGAGAACACAGAGATCATGGAGAATGCAGATAACATGGAAAATAAAGAGAACATGGAGGACACATTCATTATGAATACAGAGATCATGGAGAACACAGATAACATGAACACAGACTTCATGAAGAACACAGAGATCATGGAGAATACAGAGATCATGGTGAACACAGAGAACATGGAGAACACAGAGAACATGAACATGGAGATCATGGAGAAAATATTGGTCAGGATGAACATGGAGATTATGGAGAACACAAAGAACATGAACACAGACATCATAGAGAACACAGAGATCATGGAGAAAACAGATCATGGAGAACATAGAGATCATGGAGAAAACAGAGAACAAGAACACAGAGCACATTAACATAGAGATCATGAACCCAGAGATCATGGAGAACAGAACATGAACACAGATCATGAAGAACACAGAGATCATGGATTACAAAGAGAACATGTAGAACACAGAGATCATGAACACAGATATCATGAAGAACACAGAGATCATGGAAAACACAGAGCACATGGAGAATACAGAGAACATGAACACAGAGATCATGAAGAATGCAGAGATCATGGAGAACGCAGACATTGTAATGAATCCCTGATGTGGGTGGAGTACAGAAACACGGCAGGCAGGAACCGAAGTTCTTACAAACTTTTATTTTTATCATAGGTCTAGCTTTTCAGCTGACACACACACACACACTGGTCAGGAGCGTCACCCTCCATTCACAAACTGCTGCTTGGCCATGCCCCTGCTGCCACATACCCCCACCACCCGACTCAGGCCAGGGAGCCATCCAGCCTGAAGCCGACTCCCCCCGATGGGACAGGAAGTCTGCCACCACTATCTGTGCCCCTGGCCTGTGGACCACCTCGAACATAAATGGCTGGAGGGCGAGATACCAATGGGTGATCCGCGCATTGGCATCCTTCATGCGGTGGAACCACTGGAGGGGTGTGTGGTCTGAACAGAGAGTGAAAGGGTGCCCCAGCATGTAGTATCAGAGGGCGAGGACCACAAACTTGAGGGCAAGACACTCTTTCTCGATGGTACTGTACTTGCTTTCACCCATCGAGAGTTTCCAGCTGATGTACAACACGGGGCACTCCTTACCCTCCACCTTCTGGGACAAAATGGCCCCCAGCCCTCTGTCTGATGCATCAGTCTGCAAAATAAAGGGGAGAGAGAAGTCAGGGGAGTGCAAAAGTGGCTCCCCACACAGTGCAGCTTTTACGTCAGAGAAAGCCTGTTGGCACTGCTCCATCCACTGGACCGGATCTGGAGTCCCCTTTTTAGTGAGGTTGGTTAATGGGCTGATGACATCTGAATAATTAGGTATAAACCTATGATAATAGCCAGCCAGCCCAACTCACCTCCTCTTTGGTGTTGGACCTTGGGCAGGCCACAATCGCTGCAGTCTTGTTAATTTGGGGATGCACCTGCCCATAACCCAAGTAGAACCCCAGATACCATACTTCTGCCTGCCCAGTTGCACACTTTTTCAGGTTAGCTGTGAGGCCCACATGCCTCAGTGGCTTTAAAACAGCCCTCAGGTGTTCCAAGTGCAGCGGCCAATCATGACTGTAAATTATTATATCTTCTAGATATGTGGCCATGTAGGCAACATGAGGGTGGAGAACCCTGTCCATAAGCCGCTGGAACATAGTGGGCACCCCAAATAACCCAAAAGGGAGCACGAAAAATTGGTGTAATCCAAACGGTGTGGAAAAGGCCATTTTCTCTCAGGATAGAGAAGTCAAGGGGATCTGCCATTATCCCTTTGCTAAATCCAGTGTGGAATAAAAGCAAGCAGCACCTAACTGATCAAGCAACTCATCAATGTGAGGCATTGGGTATGCATCAAAATTAGACACCACATTGACCTTTCTATAGTCCACACAGAACCAGACCGACCCTTCAGTCTTGGGAATCAGGACAACTGGGCTGCTCCAGTCACTGTGGAACTCCTTGCTTATACTCATTTTGAGCATGGCCTTGAGTTCATCCCGAACCACCTTTTTTGTGTTCGGGCAAGTGGTAAGGGCGGCTACGCACTACCACCACCGGGGGCATTTCGATTTGGTGTTCTATGAGGTGGGTACAACCAGGAAGGGGTGAGAACACATCAGAAAATTCCTTTTGCAACTTTGCCACCTCTGTGAGTTGGGCTGGTGAGAGGTGGTCACCACAAGGGAACGGAGTGGTTCGAGATGTTATCTTTTTTTTACCTCTAGCCCCAGCTCCTCCTTCTCTGGAACTACCAATGCCAATGCCACAGGGACCCCCTCATTCCAGCATTTTAAAATGATGAGGTCATAGATTTGTAATGCCCCTCCCCTATCCATTTGCCTCACCTCATAGTCGATGTCCCCGATTCGCCGTGTGACCTCGAAGGGCCCTTGCCACCTGGCAATTAATTTAGAGCACAACATGGGCAATAATATGAGGACTTTGTCTCCCGGTGTGAATTCTCTAAGGCTAGTGCCCCTGTCATACAACTGGCTTTGATGTTCTTGTGCCTACTGCAAATTCAGGCACAAGAATGGATAGGGGTGGGGCATTGCAAACCTACCACCTCAACCATTTAAAACACTGGAATGAGGGTGTCCCCATGGCATTGGCATCAGTAGTTCTGGAGAAGGTGGAGCGGGGGCTGGGGATAAAAAAGATAACATCTTGGACCAGTCTGATCCCTTGTGGAGAGCACCTCTCACCGGCCCAACTCATGGAGGTGGCCAAGTTACAAAAGGAATTTTCCAACGTGTTCTTGCCCCTTCCTGGTCATACCCACCTCATAGAACATCACATCAAAACACCCCTGGTGGTGGTAGTGCGTAGCCATCCTCACAGTTTGCCTGAACACAAGAAAAGGTGGTTTGGGATGAACTCAAGGACATGCTCAAAATGTGCATAATCAAGGAGTCCCACAGTGTCTGGATCAGCCCAGTGGTCCTGGTTCCCAAGACTGATGGGTCGGTCGGGTTCTGTGTTGACTATAGAAAGGTCAATGCAGTGTCTAAATTTAATGCATACCCAGTTAGGTGATGAGGGTGTGGAGATTTGCATGCAGGTCAAGAATGTATTGAATTTTGTTTTTGCTAGTCGAAGCCCCGTGGAGGCTTGTGGGACCTCTCATACTGCAAATAACAGGGGCTCGAGCCACTGTTACGTGCATCTTCACTTACGAATTTCCAGATTAGGTTTTTGAGAGTTTGGCTAAAATGCTCCACTATGTCATCCATTTGTGGGTGATAGACACTGGTGCAGATAGACTTAATGCCCAGTAACCCCTACAGTTCATGCAGTGCATGACATAAACGAAGTGCTTTGGTCTGTTATGATTTCTTTTGGAATCCCGACCTGGGGCATAAAGTGGAAGAGCATTTCCACAATACTGCATGCTGAGATATTGCCGAGAGGCACTGCTTCCACATATTGCATTGCATAGTCCATCATAACTAAAATAAAGTGATATCCTTGTGCCCACCGATCTAATGGCCCAACGAGATCCATCCCAATTCGCTCAAATGGGGTCTCAATTAAAGGGAAAGCATGCAAAGACACTTTTGGACTGGCTGTGGGATTTACTAATTGGCATTCATGGCATGCAACACACCACCGATGGACATCCCTGTGAATCCCTGGCCAATAGAACCGGGCCATTATTTGGGCTAGTGTTTTATCTTGCCTTAAGTGTCCAGCCAAGGGATTAAAGTGAGCTGCATGGAATATGAGTTCCCTATGGCTCTTTGGGATTAATAACTGGGTTATTCTTCCCCCAGTTTGAGTCTCCTGCATCACTTGGTACAATCTATCTTTAATAATGGCAAAATAAGTGAAGGCTGGTGTCACACTTGGCTGGAGAGTTTGACCATCGATTACTCTCACTTGGTCAAATGCATGCCACAGAGTCTCGTCTTACGACTGCTGTAATGGAAAATCCCCATGAGAGGGAGGAGGAGTGGGCTGTTCTTCATGCTGACATGGTGCTGATCTAGATGGCTCTGTGACAACTTCTCCAGTCAATGCCACATGGGGATCTTCCTGTGACCTACTAGCGCAGGACCCACTACATGTTAAATATTCCATCAACTTTTTAAACCCTGTCGAATCAGTACCCGAAATCAACGAGTGGGTGAGATGAGGATTAGCCACTGCCTTTACTCTATTCATTTGGCCCCAGAATAGAATACGGGCAGACACTAAGGGATAATTGTGAACATCCCCATGCACACACAACACTTTCACCACTTTTGCTCTCCCCAATGCCTCACCTTGCACCAGGCATTGGTGAATTTAGGTCTGATTACAACCAGAATCCACCACAGCATGATGTGTATCCCCTTGAAAACTTACCGGTATGCAATATGTTCTGGCCTGATTGTGGGCAGTCTCTGGTGTGTGGGGGATCTGGATCATGGCCTCCACCTCCCTTGTGGAGCCCTGATGCTCCAGCTCCCTGCCACGCCAGCATACTGGCCCAGGCTTTCCCTCTGCACCAGTGTTACGAGCATCACTCACCTGAGGGGGGAAGGAGACAGTCATGGAAGAGGGAGATGGGAGGATAACACAGGTGCTATGGGCTGGCTGGGGAGGAGTTGGCTCCTGCCTCCACAGTGGGGGAGTAAGGCAAGAGAGAGAGTGAGAGGGAAAGGAAATAGAGAGGGGAAGAGAAGAGAAATGAGGAGAGGCGCCTTTGCCTCATCCGTCTGTCATCAGAACCACCACCAGATTATCCTCTGCCAACTTGATTGCTCACTGGAGTGATGCCGGGTGGTGACACTGGACCCATTCTGCTGTTCCTTCTGGAATCCGAGAGATGAATTGTTCTTGTGCCACTAGGCCAATGATTCTGTCGGTGTCACCATCTTCTGACCTCAGCCACTGCTGGCAGGCATCCCAGAGTTGTTGGCAAAATGCAAACAGTCAGCCAACCTCCTCCGGTGTCAGCTTACAAAACCGCTAGTAATGTTGTTCCTGGGAGCGGCCGACCTGTTGCAAAATGGCCCTCTTGTGGTGGGAGTAGTTGTGTCAGCTGTCAGGAGCAGGAGGAGGTGATCTGCTTGATTGGCCACCCCAACACTTGGGCCTTTTGGTCAAAAAGAGTGATGAAAGCTTTGGGCTCATCATGCGGGCCCATTTTCGTGAGGGTGACGTGATGGGAGTCCATGGTGGTAATGTTGGACACCCCTGCTGACACCAGTAGGTGCCAGAATGCCTGGCAAGCTTGCCATTGGGCCAGCATCAAGGCTTCAAAGTGTTGTTCTTGGTCCTTCCGGAGGGCAGTCAATGCTTGATGCTGGTTCTCCTGGGCAGCAGCGAGGGCATGAATGAGCTCCATATTTGGGGAGGACTACATGGGGTGGTTCCCTTCCAGACTTGTGTCCCAGATTTCGGCACCACTGTAGTGAATCCCTGATGTGGGTGGAGCACAGAAGCATGGCAGGTGGGAACTGAAGTTCATTCAAATTTTATTTTTAAAGATATAAAATATATGTTCACTTTGTCTCCTGGTGTGAACTCTCTAAGGTGCATGCCCCTGTCATAAAGCCAGATTTGATGATCTTGTGCCTGCCGCAAATTCTCCTGGGTTAGTTGCGTGAGGGTGAGGGATTTTGCATGCAGGTCAAGATTGTACTGAATTTCATTTTTGCTAGGCAAAGGTCCCTCCTCCCAATTTTCCTGTAGCAAATCCAGAATGTTATGTGGCTTATGTCCATATAATAATTAAAATGGAGAAAACCCTGTGGAGGCTTGCGGGACCTGTCATACTGTGAATAACAGGGGCTCGAGCCACTTATCCAAATTACGCACATCTTCACATAGAAATGTCTTGATTATGTTCTTGGGTGTTTGGTTAAAACGCTCTACTAAGCCATCCATTTTGGGGTGATAGACACTGGTGCAGATAGACTTAATCCCTGATAACCCATACAGTCCGTGCAGTGTGCATGACATAAACAAACTGCCTTGGTCTGTCAGAATTTCTTTCAGAATCCAGACCCAGGAGATAAAACAGAAGAGTGCTTCTGCAATACTGCATGCTGAGATATTGTGGAGAGGCACTGCTTCCAGATATCATGTTGCATAGTCCACCATTTTTGCTCTACAAAGTGGCTCTACAAAATACTTTGTAGAGCCACTTTGTTTGCATGATTCTTCAAATTGATAATACCAGAAGCAATTGAACTGCTTTTAAAAATAATAAATTATTCCATTAGAATTGGCGAAATACCCAAATCTTTTAAACTAACAGTTATCAAAACCCTGATTAAAAAACCTGACCTCGACCCCTCTCAGCTGTCCAATTATAGGACAATATCAAAGCCCCCTTTATTTCCAAGATCCTAGAAAAAGCTGTAGCACAGCAGGTATGCTCATAGCTACATAGGAATAACATCAGTGCATATCCGTCAGGATTTAGACCTCATCATAGCACAGAAACAGCACTGGTTAAAGTAGTAAATGACCGACTTTTGTCATATGACCAGGGCTGTGTCTCCCTGCTTACATTGTTTGACCTTAGTGCAGCCTTTGACACAATTGATAATTCCATTCTCCTGGATAGACTAGATAATGTTGTGGGAGTTAAGGGGATGGCTTTCTCCTGGCTCAGGTCTTATTTAGACATGGCCTTCTTGAATGGCCTTCTCTCTGTGCTCTCAAGGAAGGTGGTCACATTCTCTGTCTCTCCCATCCCTTATCTTCCCTGCTTCTGCTGTCTCATCTGTCTAGTGTCTATACTTTTGAGAGACTCTGTCCACACTGCTCTCCAAAATAAAACCCATGGAATTGATGAACTGGTTTCTTTACACAATTGACACAATCTTCTCGACGAGAAGCCTGGGTTCAGGGGAACCAGCCTTTCCTGCCAGAATGTTTGCAGCTGGCTACACGATGAATTTGTGGGAGTGGTGGCAGGTTGTGTGCCTGGCAATTCTTTCTGTGGAGGACATTGAAGACATCTACCTATTCAGAACCATTATTACAGGAATTTTGCTGATTGGATTAGGCATTGCTCTGGTTTATCGAGGAAATCAGAAAATGGTGACAGCTGTTCAAAGCCCTATAAAGCTGCCTGACATGATTGAACCAATGGGCAGAGCTGTCGGCACTCAGACTGTGGCTATTCAAAACTTGAACTGCAAGATGGATAACATCATGGAGAAGCTTTTGGCTTTGCAGAGGAAAATGGATTCAAGAGATCAGAATGGACAATCAGAGTAGTCATGTAAAGGAATGCGTCTGCTTGGCCCAAGACCAAACAAGCCCAATCTTATCTGCTTTCAGCTCCCTCAGACAGCACTGGCCTTAGCCAAGGCTGTTGTTGAGGCAACAATTCCCCCCGGAGGTCACTGCTGTTAGACTCTCTCGTATTCCTCCCCCCTCTTCCCGCAGTTGCTGCTTCACCCCCAGTGTGACAAGTGGGTGCGTGACCAGCGCCATCATCATGGCTGCAAGAGCGGATGGCTTCTTGCTTGCGCTGGGTTACCTCTATCTCCTCCCCTCCCCCCTTACCCCCAACCATGATCGCCCTCCCTTCCCCCCTCAAGTCCCAAGTTTTCATGTTGTAAAGTGTACTGTTATTTTGTGCATACTGTATGTGCTGATTTTTTTTTTATGATCCTACACTGAACTCCTCACAGGAGCATAGTGTGGGGGTTGCTTTTTTCTCCTCCCCTCTCCTCATGTCACTCTGTATTTTATCTTTTCATCCCTGTCTTCCTGTCCTGTCTACTCTCCCTCTTGTTCCAGTAACCTAATCAATATAAAATTAGATCATACTGACTGTACAGCTGCTGCCAGCACCTTTGATCTAAAGG
>JAPEKO010000026.1:72042592-72052815 GCA_027576075.1 Cathorops hypophthalmus
ACCCCGCCTTTCGCCCGTAGTCAGCTGGGATAGGCTCCAGCTTGCCTGCGAGCCTGTAGAACAGGATAAAGCGGCTAGAGATAATGAGAATGAGAGATGAGTGATGAAGCATTACATCACTGGTTTAGTACTACTGCATAAAAGAGAGATATTATGCACCATTACATCACCCATCAGGATCATAGATGAAAAGAATATATTACTTCATTAAGAAAAGAGCAGAATGTGCAAGTGAAAATAAATCTCAAGGATTTAAGTTAATCAAAACAAGTAGCAATCACAACAGCCTGCACCAGTTTCAAAAAACAAATAGCAATTAGACCAGCCTGTGCCAAACAAATATCTCCATCAGTTTCATTTTCATTTGTTTCTGTTGGTTTTCTTTGATCTTGCCTCACATTTTGTATATAGCCTACACCTGTAATAAACACTCTTCCCTGCACTTACATCTATTTCTATGCCACATTCCTGACAGAATACTTTGCCAAACAATGGATGTAGCTGGAGAATACACGGATACCATGCAGTCCTGCTCTGAAGCCGGGGTGCTTCAGCAGGGATCCATGTGCTTTCCCCAGCACATAGGGCTGGACATTCCAATGCCATACAATGTGGCGGAGCAGCCACCCAATGGTATTCTACCACATTGTCGCTTCTTTCATAAAGGTCTGGTGGAGCCCAAACTTCTGGAGTCCTTGTGCATTGGCTGCATGATCTATTGGCTCACCAGGCCAGCATGCTGGTGGGCCAAACACCTTGTGAGAATGCAGCACCCATGCCCCCAGAGCTCCAAGTCATTTGGAGAGGAGCTCAAGTCCTGGTTCCAGGCTTCCAGGAAGGAGGGCCCCCATAAATTTTTTGGGTGGGCTGAGTCTCAGGAGGCTGATAGAGCAGCCTCCACTTCAGAGCCAATGCCGGAGGCTGACAGGGTGGCCTCCAATCCAGACCCAGCTCCAGAGCTAGTGCCAGAGGCTGACAGAGTGGCCTCTGCTCCAGATCCAGATCCAGAGCCAGAGGGCAACAGGGCAACCTCCGCTCTTGAGCCAGTACCTGAGGCCTACAGGGCAGCCTCTGCTCCAGAGCCAGTGCATCAGGCCAACAAGGCGACTCTGCTCCAGAGCCAGTGCCAGAGGCCAACAGGGCAGTCTCCACTCCAGAGCCAGCTACAGAGCCAGCACCAGAGGCTGACAGGGTGACCTTCATTCCACTGCTAGCTCTACCACCTAGCTTTGAAGATGTCATTCCACTGCTAGGCTTCAGGGAGGGTGAGCTCTTCATTCCGCCACCAGGCATCAAGGTGGACAAGCTCTTTGCTCTGGCACCAGACTTCAGGGAGGATGTTGTCAATCTGCTGCCCATGCCAAGCTCCAAGCCCAGGACCCATTCTATGCCCATGTTAATGCCAGGTCCCATACCAAGATCAATGCCCATATCCCAGTCTACTCATGTTAACTCTGGTGCCCATGCCACAATCCAAGTCCATGTCCAAGTCCATGCCCATGCCATCTTGGCCAGTATCCAAGCCAAGATTTAAGTCCATGTCCATGTCAAGATCAGAGTCCAAGCCCAGAGTCATTCCTTAATCCATGCTAATGCCTGAGTCCATGCCCATCTTTGAACTCGTGCCTATGCTGACATCAGGGTCTATGCCCATGCTCAAGCAAAGTCATGTGTAAGTCCATGCCCATGCCGGAGTCTATGCCAATGCCAGGGTCCATGTCCATACTCAAGCCCAGAGTCATTCCTGAGTCCATGCCCATGTTTGAATTCATGTCCATGCCAATGTTATGGTCCATGTCCATGTTCAAGCCCAGAGTCATTCCTGAGTCCATGCCCATGTTCTAAATCATGCCAATGCCAGGATCCCTGCCCATGCTCAAACCCAGAGTCCTGCCTGAGTCTATGCCCATGCTGATGCCTGTGTCTATGCCCATGTTTGAATTCATGCCCATGCTGACATCAGGATCCATGCCCATGCTCAAGCCCAGAGTCCTGCCTGAGTCCATGGCCATGCTGATGTCTGTGTCCATGCCCATGTTCAAATTCATGCCCATGCCAATATCAGGATCCATGCCCATGCTCAAGGCCAGAGTCATGACTGAGTCCATGCCCATGCCTGAGTACATGCCCATATTTGAACACAAGCCTCTGCCAATATCAGGGTCTGTGCTCATGCTTAAGCCCAGAGTCCTGCCTGAGTCCATACCCATGCTGATGCCTCTGTTCATGCCCATGTTTGAATTCATGTCCATGCCAATGCCAGGGTCCATGCCCATGCTCAAGCCCAGAGTTCTGCCTGAGTCCATGGCTATGTTTGAATTCATGCCCATGTTGAAGCCAGAGCCCATGCCCATGCTCAAGCCCAAAGTCATGCCTGAGTCCATGTCCATGTTTGAACATGAGCCTCTGCCAATGTCAGGGTCTATGCCCATGCTCAAGCCCAGAGTCCTGCCTGAGTCCATACCTATGCTGATACTTGAGTTTATGCCCATGTTTGAATTCATGCCCATGCTGATGTCAAGGTCCATGTCCATGCTCAAGCCCAAAGTCATGCCTGAGTCCATGCCCATGCCAATGCTTGAGTCCATGCCCATTTTTGAATTCATGTCCATGCCAATGCCAGGGTCCATACCCATGATCATGCCCATGTTTATACCTGAAACTATGTCTTGTCTGGAGCCCATGTACAAGTCCTGGCTGGAGCCAGAGCCCATATCCATGCCCAGTCCAGAACCCATGTCCATGCCTGAGTCCATGTTGTAGTATGTGCCTGAGAGTGGGTGGAACACTGAAGCACAGACGGGAAGGAAAATGATGTTGAACACAGTCTTTTTTATTTGAACACATGCTGTCCAACTTGACATCAGCTTGCGCGCACACACACACACAGGTCAGGAGACAGCCACATCTTTGCTCTCTCCCTCCTTTTCACCGCTCTGTCATCACTGCAACACACACACACACACACACACACACACACAACTGACAACAGTTGTGATCACTTTGCCACTCACCTTCCCTGGCCCTGCCCTTGATTTGCAAACCGAGGCTTGACTATGCCCCTGCTGTCACATACCCCCACTTGCCTGACTCAGGCTGGGGAGCTGTCCAGCCTTCAGCCAACTCCCACCCAACAGGAAAGAAAGTCTGCCACCAGCATCTGCAACCCTGGCCTGTGGGCCATCTTGAATCTGAAAGTCTGTAGGGCTAGATACCAACAGGTGATCCCTGCATTGGCATCCTTCATGCGGTGGAGCTACTAGAGTAGGGCATGATACAAATAGATGGTGAAAGGGTGCCCCAGCAGGTAGTACTGGAGGATGAGGACCACCCACTTGATGGCCAGACACTCCTTCTCAATGGTGCTGTACCTATTTTCTTGCATTGAAAGCTTGCTGCTGATGGACAGCAGTGGACATTCCTCCCCCACCACCTCCTGGGACAGAATGACCCCCAGCCCTCTGTCCAACATGTCAGTCTGCAAAATAAAAGGGAGGGGAAAGTTAGGGGAGTGTAAAATTGGACCCCACACAGTACAGCTTTTATCTTAGTGAATGTCTGTTGGCACTGCTTCATCCACTGGACCAGATCTGTTGCTCCCTTTTTTGATCAGTCAGCAGGCTGGTGACATCTTAACAGTTAGGTATAAACCTGTGATAGTAGCCAGCCATCCCCAGGAACTGTTTCCCCCCATGACCCAAGTGGAAATCCAGATACTTTACTTGGATCTGCCAATATCCTTTTATCAAATCCAGTATCAAATAAAAGTGAGCAGCGCCTAACTGATTGAGTAACACATCAATGTGAGGCACTGGGTACACGTCAAATTTAGACACTGTGTTGACTATTTTATAGTCCACACAAAACCAGACTGCCCCATTGGTCCTGGGGACCAAGACCACTGGACTGCTCTAGTCACTGTGTGACTCCTTGATTATTCCCATTTCAAGCATGGTGTTTGGGCAAGCAGTATGGGCAGCTATGCACCAGCTCCCCTGAGAGCATTTCAATATGGTGTTCTATGAGGTGAGTGTGGCCAGGAAGGTGAAAGAACACACTGGAAAACTCCACGTGCAACCTGGCAACCTCTGTGAATTGGGCTGGTGAGAGGTGATCTCCACAGGGGATTGGAGTGGCTTGAGTGGTTACTTTTGTATTTACCTCTGGCCTTAGCTCCACCCTCTCTGGAACTACCACTGCCAACGCCCCTCATTCCAATGTTTTAATAGGTTGAAGTAATATATCTGTAGTGGCTTTCCCCCATCTGTTCACCTCATCTCACAGCTGATGTCCACAATTTGCCGTGTGACCTCAAAGGGCCCTTGCCACTTAGTGAGTAATTTTGAGCTTGAAGTGGGTAATAATACAAGCACTTTATCTCTCAGTGTGACAACAGTGTTGTACAGCCAGGCCTGACTTTCTTGCACCTGCCATGAATTCTCCTGGGTTAACTGATTGAGTGTGAGGAGCTTTGTGTGCATGCAAAGAACATATTGAATTTCATTTTTACTGTTTGAAGGTCCCTGTGGCAGTTCCTGATGTGGGTGGAGCACAAAAGCATGGCAAGTGAGTTGATGGTCACACACAAACTCTTAATTTCCCGTTACTACTAGCTTTTCAGCTTTCATTCATTCATTTCATTCATTTCAGCTTGCATTCATTCATTCACTCACTCACTCTATACACACACACACACACACACACACACATACACACGTTGTGGTTGGGAGGGAGCCCCTTTTCTCTGCTCTTTCCCTCTTTTTATGCTTCGTCCCTGTAACAAACACATGCACAAACATTAATTGACAGCAGGTGGAATGACTTAGCCACTTACCTTCTCCGACCCTGCCCTCCATTCACAGACTGCTGCCTAGCCACACCCCTGCTGCCACATACCCCCACTGCCCGACTCAGGCCCGGGAGCCATCCAGCCTGAAGCTGACACCCCCCCGATGGGACAGGAAGTCCACTACCATCATCTGTGGCCCCGGCCTGTGGATCACCTCGATCTTAAATGGCTGGAGGGTGAGATACCAACGGGTGATCTGTGCATTGGCATCCTTCATGCGGTGGAGCCACTGGGGGGGGGGGCGTGTGTTCTGAATAGAGAGTGAAAGGGTGCCCCAGCAGGTAGTATCAAAGGGCAAGGACTACCCATTTGATGGCAAGACACTCCTTCTCAATTGTGCTGTACTTACTCTCATGCATCGACAGTTTCAGGCTGATGTACAGCACTGGGCACTCCTCGCCCTCCACCTCCTGGGAGAAAATGGCCCCCAGCCCTCTGTCTGATGCATCAGTCTGCAAAATAAAGGGGAGAGAGAAATCAGGGGAGTGTAAAAGCGGCCCCCCACACAGTGCAGCTTTTACCTCCGAGAAGGCCTGTTGGCACTGCTCTGTCCACTGGACTGGATCTGGAGCCCCCTTTTAGTGAGATCGGTTAGCGGGCTGGTGCCATCCAAATAATTAGGTAGAAACCTATGATAATAGCCAGCCAGACCCAAGAACCGTCTCACCTCCTTTTTGGTCTTGGGTCGAGGGCAAGCCTCAATTGCTGCGGTCTTGTTAATTTGGGGACGCACCTGCCCATGGCCCAAGTGGAACCCTAGATACCGTACTTCCACCCGCCCAATTGCACATTTTTTTGGGTTAGCTGTGAGGCCCGCTCGCCTCAGCGACTTCAGAACGGCCCTCAGGTGTTCCAAGTGCCGCGGCCAATCATTACTGTAGATTACAATGTCATCTAGATACGTGGCCGCGTAGGCAGTGTGAGGGCGGAGGACCCTGTCCATAAGCTGCTGGAATGTAGCGGGTGCCCCAAACAAACCAAAAGGGAGCGTGACAAATTGGTGTAATCCAAACGGTGTGGAAAAGGCCGTTTTTTTCTCGGGATAAAGGAGTCAAAGGGATCTGCCAATATCCCTTTGTTAGATCCAGTGTCGAATAAAAGTGAGCAGCACCTAACTGATCAAGCAACTCATCAATGTGAGGCATTGGGTATGCATCAAATTTAGACACCGCATTGACCTTTCTATAGTCCACACGGAACCAGACCGACCTGTCGGTCTTGGGAACCAGGACCACTGGGCTGCTCCAGTCACTGTGGGAGTCCTCGATTATGCCCATTTCGAGCATGGCCTTGAGTTCGTCCTGAACCACCTTTTTCTTGTGTTCGAGCAGGCGGTAAGGGCGGCTACACACTACCACCCATGGGGGCATTTCAATATGGTGGTCTATGAGGTGGGTATGACCAGGAAGGGGCGAGAACACATCAGAAAATTCCTTTTGCAACTTCTCCACCTCCGTAAGTTGGGCCAGTGAGAGGTGATCTCCACAAGGGTGGTCCAAGATGTTATCTTTTTCACCTCTGGCCCCAGCTCCGCCTTCTTCAGGACTACTGATGCCAATGCCACGGGGACCCCCTCATTCTAGCATTTTAAAAGGTTGAGATGGTAGATTTGCAATGCCCCACCCATATCCATTTGCCTCACCTCATAGTCGCTGTCCCTGATTCGCTGAATGACCTCAAAGGGCCCTTGCCACTTGACGACTAATTTGGAGCTCGACATGGGCAATGATACGAGCACTTTGTCTCCTGGCATGAACTCTCTAAGGCGCGTGCCCCTGTCATACAGCCAGATTTGACGTTCTTGTGCCTTCTGCAAATTCTCTGCAAATAGGTATGTGAGGGTGTAGAGTTTTGTGCACAGGTCAAGAACTTACTGGATTTCGTTTTTGCTAGGTGAAGGTCCCGCCTACCAATTTTCTTGTAGCATGCCCAGAATGCCATGCGGCTTACGCCCATATAATAATTCAAATGGAGAAAACACCGTGGAGGCTTGCGGGACCTCTCATACTGTGAATAACAGGGGCTCGAGCCACTTATCCCAATTATGTGCATCTTCACTTACAAATTTCCAGATTATGTTCTTGAGTGTTTGGTTAAATCGCTCTACTAAGCCATCTGTTTGTGGGTGATAGACACTGATGCGAATAGACTTAATCCCCAATAACCCATACAGCTCGCACAGTGTGCATGACATAAATGAAGTGCCTTGGTCTGTCAGGATTTCTTTTGGAATCCTGACCCAGGAGATAAAGCAGAAGAGCACTTCCGCAATACTGCATGCTGAGATATTGTGGAGAGGCACTGCTTCCGGATATCGCGTTGCACAGTCCACCAAAACTAAAATAAAGTGATACCCTCATGCCAACCAATCTAATGGCCCGACGAGATCCATCCCAATTCGCTCAAACGGGGTCTCGATTAGAGGAAGAGGGCACAATGGCACTTTTGGAGTGGCCGCAGGATTTACTAATTGGCATTCATGGCATGCCGCACACCACCAACGGACATCCCCACAAATCTCTGGCCAATAGAACTGGGCCATTATTTGGGCTAGTATTTTATCTTGCCCTAAGGGTCCAGCCATGGGATTAAAGTGAGCTGCATGGAATATTCCACATGGAATATTCCCTGTGGCTCTTTAGAATGAACAATTGGGTTATTTGTTCACTAGTTTGAGTGTCCTGTGTCACTCAGTACAATCTATCTTTAATAATAGCAAAATAAGGGATGGTTGGTGCTGCGTTTGGTTGAAGAGTTTGACCATCCATTACTCTCTCTTGGTCAAATGCATGCTGCAGAGTCTTGTCTCACAACTGCTCTAATGAGAAATCTCCAAGGGAATCCCCAAGAGAGGGAGGAGGAGCGGGCTGCTCCTCGCTCTGATATGGTGTTGACATAGACGGCTCTGTGACAGCTTCTCCAGTCAATGCCACACCTGGATCTTCCCATGACCTACTAGTGCAGGACCCACTATGTGTTAAATATTCCATCAGCTTTTTAAACCCTGGCCAATCAGTACCCAAAGCCAACGAGCGGGTGAGATGAGGATTAACCGCCATCTTTATTCTATGTATTTGGCCCTGGAATAGAATACAGACAGACAATAAGGGATAATTGTGACTATCCCCATGCACACACAACACTTTCACCGCTTGTGTTCTTCCCAATGCCTCACTTTGCACCAGGCATTGGTGAATTGAGGTCTGATTACAACCGGAATCCACCAAAGCATGATATGTATCCCTTGAACACTTACTGGTATGCAGTACGTTCTGGCCTAATTGGGGGTGGTCTCTGGCGCGGCGGAGATCTGGATCGTGGCTTCCACCTCCACCGTGGAGCCCTGATTCTGGAGATGGTCTGGCTCTCTGCCGCACCAGCATTCTGGCCCAGGCTTTCCCTCTGCATCAGTGTTATGGGCATCACTCACCTGTGGAGGGAAAGACACAGACACAGAAGAGGGAGATGGGAGGACACCACAGGTATGACAGGCTGGCTGGAGAGGAGTTGGCCCCTGCATCCGCAGTGGGGGAATGAGGTGAGAGAGAGGAGAGAAAGAGGGGGAGAGAAGAGAAACGAGGAGAGGCACCTTTGCCTCATCCACCTGTTATTGGAACCGCCGCCAGATGGTCCTCCGCCAACTCAATGGCTCACCAACTCGATGGCTGGAGTGATGCCGGGTGGTGACACTGGACCCATTCCGCCATTCCTTCCGGAAGCCAAGAGATGAACTGTTCCAGTGCCACCAGGTCGATGATCTGGTCGGTGTCGCAGTCTTCCACCCTCAGCCACCAATGGCAGGTGTCCTGGAGTTGTTGGCCAAATGCGAACGGTTGGCCAACCTCCTTCAGTGTCAGCTTCTGGAACCGCTGGTGATGTTGTTCCAGGGAGTGGCTGACCCGCTTCAAAATGGTCCTTTTGAGGTTGGTGTAGTTGAGCTGGCTGTCGGCAGGGAGCTGCTGCACCGTGAGCTGTGCCTCGCCTGTCAGGAGCAGGAGGAGGGGGGTGGCATGCTGCTTGATTGGCCACCCCCATGCTTGGGCCACTTGCTCAAAGAGAGTGATGAAGACTTTGGGCTTGTCATGTGGGCCCATCTTCGTGAGTGTGATGTGAGGGGAGTCCATGGTGGTAATGGTGGATGCCCCTGCCGATGCCAGCAGATGCCAGAATGCCTGGTGATCTTCATGCTGGGCCAGCATCAAGACTTCAAAGTGTTGTTCCTGGTCCTTCTGGAGGGTGATCAGATACTGGTTCTGCCGGGCAGCAGTGAAGGCATGGACAAGCTCCATAATTGGGGAGGACTCCATGGGGCGGTTCCCTTCCATACTTGCTCCCAGGTTTCAGCACCATTGTAGTGAATCCCTGATGTGGGTGGAGTATAGAAGCATGGCAGGCAGGAACTGAAGTTCTTACAAGCTTTATTTTTTATATATATAGCTTTTAAGCTTATGTGCACATACATGTGTTCTGGTTGGGAGAGTCACTCTTCTCTGCTCTCCCCCTCATTTTATGTGCCATCCCTACAACAAACACACCCACCCACCCACACACACACACACACACACACATTGACAGCAGGTGTAATGACTTAGCCACCTACCTTCCCTGACCCCACCCTCCATTCGCAAACTGCTACTTGGCCACGCCCTCGCTGCCACATTCACATACTTTTGCCACTCACAGATATGCAATATTGGATCATTTTCTTCAAATAAATGACCAAATATAATATTTTAATCTAATTTGTTGAACTGGGTTCTCTTTATCTACTTTTAGGACTTGTGTGAAAATCTGATGATGTTTTAGATCACATTTATGCAGAAATGTAGAAAATTCTAAAGGGTTCGTAACATTCAAGTACCACTGTAGTGTTCGGGACACAGACACAGTCTCCGTGTTTAAGTTTTGGCTGAAAACATATGGAAATTCTGTTTTTTTACACATTTTTAGCCCCTTTTCTGGAGTGTCTAGGATGAAATCGAACGATTGACACCAAACTTTTGACGATTGGTCCTATCTCGGCTATTTGGCTCATTTAAAATAACCCCCGTCTGCTTCAGAAAGGCTTGCTATGTGTATGTCCAATAATGTCATTAAAACAACCTTAAACATTCTTTTTTTTTTTAAAATATGCTACTCACTGAGTCGTCAGTGCTGTTCAATGATATTCCAAAACAAGTTTCATAAAGAAAACCATTCCTGTCATGTTTTATTTAGCATTTTGTAAATCCCAGAACTATTTTTTCTGATATCTCACAACCACTTATAAACTTCCACTTCATGTTTGAATCGGAAGTGTTGCACACTCCAGACCACTAGATGGCGACAATGTCCCTATACTTTGGGAATGAAGCTCCTCTTCAGTATATTCCGG
>JAPEKO010000026.1:72338013-72348863 GCA_027576075.1 Cathorops hypophthalmus
GATGCTACAGTAAGTGACATTGCAGTGTAATTGTAGCCAAATGCAGCATTTTATTCCCAATTTATCTGCAAATTTGACATAAATGTTGACCTTCTGGGCAATTTCATCTTGAAGGAATGTTATTTGTATTAGCGCCTGATGCTAATTCACATTACAATGTAATTGTAGCCGAATCCAGCATTTTATTCCCAATTTATCTGCAAATTTGAGGTAAATGTTGACCTTCAATTTTTTATTGAAGAAAAGTTAATTGTTTTAGTGCCTGATGCTACAGTAAGTGACATTGCAGTGTAATTGTAGCCAAATGCAGCATTTTATTCCCAATTTATCTGCAAATTTGAGGTAAATGTTGACCTTCTGGACAATTTTATCTTGAATAAATGTTATTTGTGTTAGCGCCTGATGACAATTCACATTACAGTGTAATTGTAGCCAAATGCAGCATTTTATTCCGAATTTATCTGCAAATTTGAGGTAAATGCTGACCTTCCGGGCAATTTCATCTTGAAGAAATGTTATTTGTATTAGCACCTGATGCTAAGTGACATTACAATGTAATTGTAGCCGAATGCAGCATTTTATTCCCAATTTATCTGCAAATTTGAGGTAAATGTTGACCTTCCGGACAATTTTGTATTGAAGAAAAGTTAATTGTGTTTGCGCCTGATGCTACAGTAAGTGACACTGCAGTGTAATTGTAGCCAAATGCTGCATTTTATTCCTAATTTATCTGCAAATTTGAGGTAAAGGTTGACCTTCTGGACAATTTTATATTGAAGAAATGTTAGTTTTGTTAGTGCCTGATGCGTAGTGACATTACAGTGTAATTGTAGCCGAATGCAGCACTTTATTCCTAATTTATCTGCAAATTTGAGGTAAATGTTGATCTTCCGGACAATGTTATCTTGAAGAAATGTTAGTTTTGTTAGCGGCTGATGCTAATTCACATTACAGTGTAAATGTAGCCAAATCCAGCATTTTATTCCTAATTTATCTGCAAATTTGAGGTAAATATCGACCTTCCGGACAATTTTATATTGAAGAAATGTTAGTTTTGTTAGCGGCTGATGCTAAGTGACATTACAGTGTAATTGTAGCCGAATGCAGCATTTTATTCCATATTTATCTGCAAATTTAGGTAAATTTTGACGTTCCAGACAATTTTATATTGAATAAATGTTAGTTATGTTAGCGCTTGATGCTAAGTGACATTAAAGTGTAATTGCAGCCAAATGCAGCATTTTATTCCCAATTTATCTGCAAATTTGAGGTAAATGTTGACCTTCCGGGCAATTTCATCTTGAAGAAATGTTATTTGTATTAGCGCCTGATGCTAAGTGACATTACAGTATAATTGTAGCCAAATGCAGCATTTTATTACCAATTTATCTGCAAATTTGAGGTAAATGTTGACCTTCCGGACAATGTTATATTGAAGAAAAGTTAATTATGTTAGCACCTGATGCTACAGTAAGTGACATTGCAATGTAATTGTAGCCAAATACAGCATTTTATTCCCAATTTATCTGCAAATTTGAGGTAAATGTTGACCTTCCGGACAATGTTATCTTGAAGAAATGTTAGTTTTGTTAGCAGCTGATGCTAAGTGATTTTACAGTGTAATTGTAGCCGAATCCAGTATTTTATTCCTAATTTATCTGCAAATTTGTGGTAAATGTTGACCTTCCGGACAATAATATATTGAAGAAATGTTAATTGTGTTAGCACCTGATGCTACAGTAAGTGACATTGCAGTGTAGTTGTAGCCAACTGGAGCATTTTATTCCTAATTTATTTGCAAATTTGAGGTAAATGTTGACCTTCTGGACAATTTTATATTGAAGAAATGTTAGCGCCAGATGCGAAGTGACATTACACTGTAATTGTAGCCAAATGCAGCATTTTATTCCCAATTTATCTGCTAATTTGAGGTAAATGTTGACCTTCCGGGCAATTTTATATTAAATAAATGTTAGTTCTATTAGCGGCTGATGGTAAGTGACATTACAATGTAAGTGTAGCCGAATGCAGCATTTTATTCCTAATTTATTTCCAAATTTGCGTTAAATGTTGACCTTCTGGACAATTTTATGTTGAAGAAATGTTAGTTGTGTTAGTGCCTGATGCTAAGTGATATTACAGTGTAATTTTGGCTGAATGCAGCATTTTATTCCTAATTTATCTGCAAATTTGAGGTAAATGTTGACCTTCTGGACAATTTTATATTGAAGAAATGTTAGTTGTGTTAGCGCCTGATGCTAAGTGACATTACAGTGTAATTGTAGCCAAATGCAGATTTTTATTCCCAATTTATCTGCAAATTTGAGGTAAATGTTGACCTTCCGGACAATTTTATATTGAAGAAATGTTACTTGTGCTAGCACCTCATGCTAAGTGAAATTACAGTGTAATTTTAGCTGAATGCAGCACTTTATTCCTAATTTATCTGCAAATTTGAGGTAAATGTTGACCTTCCAGACCATTCTCTCTTCAACAAATGTTAGTTGTGCTAGCGCCTAATGCTTATTGACATTACAGTGTAATTTACCCATATGCAACATTTTTTTACTGATTTATCTTCAAATCTGAGGTAAATGTTGACATTCTGGACAATTCTATTTTAATTAAATGTTAATTTTGTTATTGCCTGAAGCTGAGTGACATTACAGTGTAATTTTAGCTGAAGGTAGCATTTTATTATTAATTTATCAACAAATATGTGGTAAATGTCCGTGTTCCAGACAATTCTGTACTGAATAAATGTAAAATTTTTAGCACTTGATGCAAAATGATGATACGGTATACTTCTATCCAAATGCATCATTTCATTCCTAATTTATCAACAAATCTGATGTTAATGTTGCTGTTACAGACAATTTGGTCTTTAACACCTTAGTTATGTTTCCGCTTCATGCTAAGTGAAATTACAGTGTAATTTTAGGTGAAAGCAGCATTTTATTTCAAATTTATCAACATACCTGTAGTAAACATTGACATTCTGCATAGCTTTGTATTGAAAATATGCTAGTTGTATTGATGTTCTGGACAATTCTGGACAAATGTTGTTATGGACAAATGTTGATGTTCTGGACAATTCTGTACTTAAGAAATGTTAGTTATGTTAGCACTTGATGCTAAATGACATTACATTGTAATTTTAGCCAAATGCAGCATTTTATTACTAATTTATCTACAAATCTCTGGTAAATGATAATGTTCTGGACAATTCTGTACTGAACAGATGTTAATTTTGTTAGCGCCTCATGTGAAGTGATGATACAGTGCAATTTTAACTAAATGCAGCATTTTGTTCCTAATTTATCTACAAATCTGAGGTAATTGTTGGCCTTCTGAACAGTTCTGTATTAGCTTTTTACTTGTGCTAGCACCTAGTGCTACGTGATATTACAGTGTTATTTTAGCTGAATGCAGCATTTTATTACTAAATTCTCTACAAATCTGAGGTAAATGTTGACCTTCCAGACCATTCTCTATTCAACAAATGTCAGCTGCGTTAGCACTTGATGCTTAGTGACATTACAGTGTAATTGTAGCCAAATGCAGCATTTTATTCCAAATTTATCTACAAAACTGAAGTAAATGTTCACATTCTGGACAATTCTGTGCTGAATAAATGTTAGTCATGTGAGTGATTTATGCTAATTGACATTACAGTGTAATTGTAGACAAATGCCGAATTTTATTCCTAATTTATCTGCAAACCTGAGGTAAATGTTGACGTTCTGGACAATTCTGTATTGAGCAAAATTTACTGTGCCAGTGTTTGATGCTAAGTGACATTACAGTGCAATTGTAGCTGAATGCAGCATTTTATTACTAATTTTTCTTCTAATCTGAGGTAAATGTTGATGTTCTGCACAATTCTGTATTGAATAAATCTTTTTTTTTTTTATTGCCTCATGTTAAGTGGCAACACAGTGTAATCTTAGATGAATGCAGCATTTTATTCCTAATTTATCTGCAAATCTGAGGTAAACATTGACCTTCCGGACAATTCTGTATTGAAGAAATGTTAGTTCTCTTTGCACCTGATGCTAAGTGACATTACAGTGTAATTGTAGCCGACTACAGAAATTTATTCCTAATTTATCTACAAAGCTGAAGTAAATGTTGTTCTTGACAATTCTGTGCTGAGTAAATGTTAGTCATGTTAGCTGTTTATGCTAATTGGCATTACAGTGTAATTTTAGCCAAATGTGGCATTTTATTGTTATTTTGTCTACAAATCTGAGGTAAATATTGATGTTCTGGACAATTTTGTGTCGATCAAATGTTAGTTTTCTTAGTGACTGATTTTAACTGATGATACACTGTAATTTTAGCTGAATGCATCATTTTATTATGAATTTGTCCAGTTATCTGAGGTAAATGTTGACGATCCAGACAGTTCTGTATTGACCACATGTTAGCTGTGTTCACGCTTGCTGCTACATGACATTACAGTGTAATTTTAGCTGAATGCTGCATTTTACTTCTAATTTATCAACAAATCTCAGGTAAATGTTGATGTTCTGGACAATTCTGTATTGTACATGTTATTTGTGTTAGCGCATGATGCTAAGTGACATTGCATTGTAATTTTAGGTGAATGTGGCATCTTATTTCTCATTTATCAACATATCTGAAGTAAATGCTGAATATTCTCTACTGAACGAATATTAGTCATGGTCACACTTGATTCTCAGTGACATTACAGTGCAATTTTAGCTGAATTGAGCATTTTATTTCTCATTTATCAACGTATCTGAGGTAGATGTTGATATTCTGGACAATTATTAACTGAAGAAATGTTGTTTTGTTTTATTTCTTTTAATCCAGTAAACCAAATTAATTATAAAGATTCCAAATTATATTTAACTCATGATAATAGTGTATGTAAAAAATAAAAACTTAATATGATATATAAAATCTATTAATTTATATATACCATATATACGGCAGATTGATTTTAAAAAATGAAAATGTGCAAAGCTTTTGGCTCTGTGTGTGTGTGTGTGTGTGTGTGTGTTGGATTGATTTCTTTCCTCCAGCTTCATGTTTTTTGCATGTCCCCCTCATCGCTGGTCCCCCACCCCACCCCCCTGCGCTGACTTTGGCGAGGCATCTGAATAACGAAGGCGGCTCGTTATGAAAAATTCCCGCCGTGTCGAGGCATGATGTTTTTAGCGACGCAGCAGTATTAGCCATGCTAATTGGGCTCTTTGGACTTAGCCAATAGAAACACTAAATTAATTAGTCATGTAGACAAAATGTCCAAAACAGGAACGGCGACATAATTACACCTCCATCTTTTACACACACACACACACACACACACACACTGCTCTTTTATTTATTTATTCTGATGTTTCATTAATCAGTCTTCGTCTGTGTGTGTGTGTCTGTGTGTGTCTGTGTGTGTGTGTATACACTTCTTTAATTAACACACTTCAATACACTTTTCATCCATCATCACCCTCCTCTCACAATTTTATATCTCCTTTTTCTTCTTCCTTTCTTTTCCTACTTTTTCACCTTATTAATATTTTTTTTATTTCCTCACTTTCTTATTTCATCTTTCTTTTCACCTGTTTTCTTTCTTTTTTGTGCATTTTTTTCTTTTTCCCTTTCACCATTTTTTTCTTGATCATTCTGTCATTCTTCTTTTGTCTCACTTGTTCTTTTTTAATTTCACATGCTTTCTCTTTTAACGCACCCAATTTGTGCCTCGCTCATTCTTTCCTTTTTCCTCTTTTCTCACGAATTCTTCCTTTTTTCCACGTTAGCATCTTATTTCTCACATTCTCTTTTTTCCTTCACTCATCCACTCTTCTTTTCTCTTTATTCCCCCTTTCCTCATGCATTCTTTATTTTTACATCTTTTCCCTCATTTGCTCAATTTTTCTTTGTTCTCACTCATTGCTTTCTTTTCCTCGTTCACTTTTATTTTCTTGTCACTGTTTATTTTTTTACTTTTTTTGTTAATCTTTTTGTAATCTTACTTTCACTCACTCTTGTTTTTACTTTTGTTTATCCTTCTTTCCTTTTTCTCTCCTTTTATAATTTTGCACATACCCCTTCTTCTCAATCAGTCCACTTTGGTCTTTTAATTTCCCCTGCCTTTTATTGATTTTCTTTTATTCACGCTTTCTCTCTGTCCTTCTTCGATATATTTTTTCCCACTTTCTTGTTTATTCTCTGAGAATTAGTGGCTTTTCTACCCCAACAGCAAACGTGTGTGTGTGTGTGTGTGTGTGTGTGTGTGTGTGTGTGTGTGTGTGTGTGTGTGTGTGCATTAGAAGGCGATGGAGCTGATAAAGGAGCTGCTGATGTCATGTTTCATTCTCCTCTTGAAGTGGAAATGAGGCTCACAGTCAGCAACCCCACCCACCCACACACACACACACACACACACATACATGGTCACAAAATGGAGAGTGACACACTTCTTCTCAGCTTCTTTAAAGTGCACACTTCGGTCAGAGTAAGCATGCGAAGGTGTCATTTCGATAGAGGTGGACAGTAACGAAGTACATTTACTTGAGTATTATACTTAAGTACACTTTTTGAGTATGTGTACTTTATTTGAGGGTTTTTTTTGGGGGGAAAGTATAACTTCAGTACATTTGAAAGACAAATATTGTACTTTTCACTCCACTACATTTCTATCCAAGTCCTCGTTACTCGTTACTATGAAGCAGCTTTGAAAATGGCTGTTGTTTTTTCTTTTACAAAAGATGATTGGATTGTTGTTTATTTCGCAGGTGACACTGAGACAGCCTATCACTAGGGTCATGTCACATCCATAGACTGTATAAAATCAAGTTCAATGATGTATCAGCAGTGTTATTTAACACGATCAGTTAATAGCAGAATGGAAGGAGGAGGTTCTTCTGGGGAATGCACGCACCCGTGGCCATACCTACAACCCATGTTTCAGTTTTCTGAAAGGATTAAATATTTATTTCATTTAAAATGTTTGCTTTGTTTTTAGTCTTCTCTGGCTAAAATGTGTACATTGCAGTCCTGAAATGAGTGTACTTTGTTATTCAGTACTGCGATGGATGCATTTTAGCCAGAGAAGGCCAGTGGTTTGAAAGAGGAGTAAAAGAAGCCATCTTTGTCAACCTGAAACAACCATCACTAAACAGAGGAGGTGGTCTGAGACACCACTTATCAGCCACCAACAATGCAGTCCTTGGCACACTTCCCAGAAAACTGAATACACATCCACACCAAGACTCAGCTGACATCAATGTCTCACATGGTCACGGAGAGAGTCAATGACCCACAGATCACCCTACTGACCCTCTAGGCTGCTAACACCATTCACACCCAACCCCCAGTGACCCTAACACCTACAGGATGACTAACAGGGTCAACAACTCACATGACATCTCCTTATGTCTGCTTTTGTTTCACTAGAGGATAAATACCTGGAACTCCCCACTGGTCAGATAGAACTGAAGAAGCCTTTCAGATGAGAGGTGAAACATCTTCAAAACTTTCAAACAAATCCAGTTGCCTTCTTTATCACCTACAGTTTTACTATGACCTGGATGACTGAGAACCTTCACAGACAAAGACCACAGTACATGTTTCCACTGTGTGATGGTCCATCCCAGATGCCTCTGAGCCCAGAGGAGTTGACAACGCTTCTGGAAACAGTTAACATAAAAGTTCCTTTTTGCACAGTAAAGATTTAACTGGTATTTGTTGATGTAACTCTGTACTGTAGCTTGACAAAGGTTTGCCAAAGTAATCCTAAGCCCATATCAGCTATAGATGAATGACGGTTCTTGATGCAGTGCCATCTGATGGATCGGAGCTCATGGGTGTTCAGCTTAGGCTTGTGCCCTTGCCCTTTATGCACTGAAATTCTTCCAGGTTCTTTGAATTGCTAAATACTATGATAGATATTATGCACCATAGAGTGGGAAATATCCAAATCCCTTCCGGAGATCCCCGGCCCATCTTTGTTTCTCAAAGACTAGGCCTCTCTTGGATACTGATTTTGTACAAAATCATGATTACAGTCACCTGTTGACATCACCTGTTTCAAATCACATCATTATTTAATTGTTTTACCTCATTACTAGCTCTAAATTGCCCTCACAACAGATCTGGTAATGGTGTGTGGCCAAAATCTTTGTGTAGGAACGAAAAAATGTAAACTAAATGAAAAGGTACAGCAGCATTTTAGTTTATTAATGATTTGAGGAATTAAAACAAAAGAAAGCTAATTTTATAGTATTTATGATTTTATTTTGCATTTTGGACTTCAGACCATCAGGCTGTGAGGGACAGGTTGTTTTTAGGATTCGATCATAAAAATCTGGGCAAAAACATTCTTTCTCACTGACACTAGGATTCTCAAGTCCAACTGGATGATTGAGTTTGTTCAGTGTGCTATGAATGATGTTATAAATTACATTATGAATGATGTTGTTCAGTGAGAAGAATGAAATTACTGACATTATGGTGCTGAAGTACAAAGGTTTATGTGTAAAGGTTTGTTGTACATTTATTCTATTACACATGAAAATAACAGAATATTTCAGTGATTTATGGGCGATGTGTATTTCTGTAAATACATGTGTGCGTGCATGTGCGTGCGTGCATGTGTGTGCGAGCCACTAAAACCACTGTAAAAGTTGAAATGTGTTTTATAAAGAAAAATAAAGAAAACAAAAAACAAGAAGTCCATTGTTTTGCAACTCATGTGAGTCATGACAGAAGCAGGGACACTCCAATGACTGTACAACTGTCCAGGAAGTGAAATGTTTCTGCATCTTTGTGCAATATAAGGAAAGAATGAGAGAAGAGGAAGTAAACGTGTACTCTGTGTTCTTAGATGCATGTCAGAATTTCAAAATGCAGAAGGAAAATCCTCAGTGTCAGCAAAGACAGAGAGAAACAGAGAAAGAAACAGTGAAAGTGTGTGAAAGAGAAAGAAATAAAGATAGTGCGAGAGAAGTACCCAGCTTTTTAACAAAGGAACATAAAGGAAAGAAAGAAAATCTTTTCCACAGACAGAAGATCAGGAAGGCACCTGGCCCAGATGGTGTGTCACCCTCCTGTCTGAAGGTCTGCACTGACCAGCTGGCCCCCATCTTCACCCAGATATTTAATAGATCCCTGGAACTGTGTGAAGTCCCCTCATGCTTCAACTGATCCACAATAATCCCGGTTCCTAAGAAACCCAATATCACAGGACTGAATGCCTACAGGACTGTTGCCCTCACATCTGTAGTCATGAAGTCCTTCGAGAGACTGGTGTTGTCATACCTGAAGGACATCACAGACCCACTGCTGGACACCCTACAGTTTGCCTACCGGGCAAACAGGTCAGTGGATGATGCAATAAATATGGGTCTACACTAAATCCTGCAATACCTTGACACTGCAGGGACATATGCCAAGATCCTGTTCGTGGACTTTAGTTCGGCATTCAACACCATTGTTCCAGACATCCTCCACACCAAGCTCACCCAGCTCACTGTGCCCTCCTCCACCTGTCAGTGGATTACAAACTTCCTGACTGACAGGAAGCAGCAGGTGAGGATGGGGAGCATCATATCCAGCACTCGGACTATCAGCACTGGCGCCCCCCAAGGGTGTGTGCTCTCCCCACTGCTCTTCTCCCTTTATACCAACGACTGCACCTCAAGAGACCCGTCTGTTAAACTCCTGAAATTTGCGGACGATACAACGGTCTTCGGCCTCATCCGAGATGGTGACGAGTCTGCATACAGACGGGAGGTTGAACGGCTGGTCTGGTGATGCGGTCAGAACAATCTGGAACTGAACACGCTCAAAACTGTGATGACGACTGTGGACTTTAGGAGAAGCCCCCCACTCTGCTGCCCATCACCATCAACACTGTGACTGCTGTTGAAAGCTTCAGGTTTCTGGGTTCCACAATCCCTTGGGACTTGAAGTGGGAGACCAACAGTCACTATCAAAAAGGCTCAGCAGAGGTTGTACTTTCTGCGCCAGCTCAGGAAGCTCAACCTGCCTGAGGAGGTGCTGACACAATTCTACTCTGCCATCATTCAGTCTGTTCTTTATTCTTGCATCACTGTTTGGTTTGGATCAGTCACCAAACAGGAAAACAGCAGACTGCAATGGACAATAAGGTCTGCAGAGGAAATTATTGGTTTCAACCTGCCCTCCATCCAAGACCTATACCTGTCCAGAGTCAGGAAATAGGCAGGTAACATCTCTGTGGACCCATCACACCCATCTGTTTCATCTTCTCGCCTCAGGGAGGCAATGTATATCATTTGTATGCAAAAACAACTAGACACAAGAATATTTTTTCCCCTCATGCAGTCTCTGTGATGAACAGCTAAAATCCAGATTCATATATCAGTAATATCACTTGCAAAATATCTGCACACTTGTACTGTCATTCTGTGCACACTGTTACTCATATATTTATACTTGTTTACCATTTCATCTTTGCACTATGCACCATGTTGCACCAAAAGGGAAAATTCTTTCTGTAATGAACAGCTAAAATCCAGATTCATATATCAGTAAAATCACTTGTAAAATACCAGCACACTCGTACCATAATTCTGTGCACACTGTATACTTTATATTTATCTATTCCATGTACTATGAGAGCTTAGTGACACTGGAGTCGAAGTCCTCGTGTGTGTCCACATACCTGGCAATAAAAGTGATTCTGATCTGTGAAACATGGTGGTGGTAGGATCATGGTTTGGACCTGTTTTGCTGCATCTGGGCCAGGACGGCTTGCCATCGTTGATGGAACAATGAATTCTGAATTATACCAGTGAATTCTAAAGGAAAATGTCAGGACATCTGTCCATGAACTGAAT
>JAPEKO010000026.1:73161795-73175052 GCA_027576075.1 Cathorops hypophthalmus
ATCTTAGTTAAAATACACATTTTAGTCGTGTCCCTGGGTTTTCACTCAGTCCTGTTACCCAAACATATTACCCCATCCGACAAATTTGGAACATTCCATAAAGCGGCGAGAGATAATGAGATGAGATGATAATTACTAACTGTAGCAGTAAAAATTGAGTGTTACGAAACAGTTAGTCATGATAGTTGTTTTTTACATTTAGGATACAAAGATCAGCTCTTATTGTAAAATCTCTGTTTAATCAAAATATCTCAAGAATTATCTTAAATGCCTATTAGTATAATGTATCACATTATGGTTATTAACCCCTCAACAGTGTCGTAGTCGAGTCACTAAACTTTGAGTCCGAGTCCAGTATCAAGTCCACAGTGTTCAAGTCCGAGTCAAGTCCAAGTGATTAAAAATTTTTTCGAGTTGAGTCCACTACTGATCCCAGTCGAGTCCAAGATGCCAACCGCACCATTTCATGGTGGCTGTTTTAGCGCCATTAACATTAGTTTGTTCCAAGAACAGGTGAATGCGCTTCTCTTTATCAGGGAGTGTGAAGTGTTCTGTCAGAGATGGTTGGGAGACGGATGTAAGTGCAGAAGGTGTGCTTATTAATACAAGTGAAGATGGTAAACAATCTAGAACGGCAGGCAAAATCGTAAAACGGTGAAACAGGCAATAGGTCAAGCGAGGCGCAAACAGGCTATCGTAGACTCAGCAGAATCAAAGATGAGAAACAGGAAATCAGGGATCAGGAAACCAAACAAGGGAATAAGGCTTGGTAACGTGTCAGCACTCCATTGTTGCCAATGTCAAAGTGGCCTGTGGATGGTGTGAGGCCAGTAACGGCCCCCGCCCCGCCGAGGAAGCGGGACTTCTTGGAGTCGGGTTGTTTGGGAATGCAGCCCAAAGAGGGCAGTAAACTCCATCTAAGGCTAGACACGGCACTGCGGTAAGGTAAGTAAGATGTAAAGCACTGAGTATTTCATGTAATAAAGATGCTACAATATAATATTTTACCTATTATTATTATTATTATTATTATTATTATTATATCTGGCTGACCTAATGTGAAGGCTGGAACTGCTTCTCTTTGGCGAGGCGTCTGATGTCTGATGGTACAGATGACGATGCTACTCGCAGCTGGTTTTCCAGGTTTGGGTCAGTCAGTCTTGAGCAGAACAGATTCTTTACAAGGGTCAGTTTTGAGAAGAACTGCTCACAGCAGTCGGTTGTCCCAAACAGCGATGCAAACTTCAGTGCACGTCTCCTCCGAGTGGGAAAATCCTCAGGACGCACATACAGTTTGTAGAACTCGAGCAGGGGAAGGTTGTTGTACCTGGCTTTGCAGCTCAATGATCTCATGCTGTAGGCACATCAGCTGGTTCCACATTGAATGGTGTTGCAAAAAATGTTCAGGTCCTCCTCGTAACTTCTCATCAGCTGGAACCTCTCTCCAAAGGCCTGGAGTAGTTCAGATGTCACAGCAGGCTTTTGTTCTTGCAAACTAGGAAAGTGCAGTGTTCCCCCTTTCCAGTTGCGCTCGCCACAGCTTCAGTTTAACGTCAAATGATTTCGCATTTGAAGACAGTGAGCTGAAAAGCTGGTTGGGACCTTGGAGCTTAACATTCAGTTCGGAGGGGTACTTGGTAACATCCACCATGAAGGCCAAATCTCACAGCCACTTGATCACTGAGTTCAGCGACTGGTTTGCCCTTCATCCCCATGAACTGATTTACTTCTTCCCTCAAGTTGTAGAAGCGTGCAACCATATCTGCGCGACTCAGCCACCGCACCTCACAACGGTGAACCAGGTCTCCATACTCTGACTCAAGCTCACTCAATCTCTTTAAGCTGGCGGCTGTTAAGTCCTCTGCTTTTAACAAAGTTGATGGTGGAAACAACAGTCGCCATCACATGATTGAGCCTCAGGGAACGTGCACACAGGCTCTCCTGGTGTCTGATACAGTGGCACGCAACCAACTCGTTTGGATCCAGACTGAGACGACTCATTTCTTTTTTAACCAACGCAGTCAATCCTTTCTGCGCGCCAACCATGGCTGGGGCTCCATCTGTAGCCAGTCCACTTAGCTTGTCAAACTGCAGGTCGAATTTGTTTATAGCCAAAACAACTTGCTCAAACAAATCCTCACCTTTGGTAGTGCCATGCTGTCTTTGCAAGCCATGCATTTCCTCCCACGTGTCAAACTCAGCTGTAATCCCACGCACAAACATAGCGCGTTGGGCGGTATTTGTGATGTCTGTTGTCTCGTCGCAGGCTAATGAGAATAACTACAAATCCCTCGCGGTATCCTTCAGTGTTCTCAATGTCTTGTGCCGTGTCAGTAATCCGATCGGAGACTGTTCTTCGAGACAAACGGACACTTTGGAAAAGTTTCACTGTATCCGGTGCAAGCAGTTCCGCGGCAGCGACAAGGCACGCCTTCACAAACTCCCCTTCTGAATGCAGTTTCAGTTCCTTAGCGATTAGCTCACTTACCACAAAACTAGCCTGTGTAACATTTTCTTGGTTACCTCGAGGTCTTGTGAATGTTGCTTGTTGGGCGCCCAAATTCCGCCGAAGAGCATCAATTTTATCCACACACACTTGTCCTTTCAGCTCGTCCAGCTTGGCGTGTTTGGTGCTGTAATGACGCTCCAGATTAGCCTTTTCCATCACTGCAGGGGCGTCCCCGCAAACTAAGCCAACTGGCTTGTCTTTTACTTCTATGAAAACATCTTTTGTCCATTTTTCCTGAAAAGCACAACATACCACATCTACCTTTCTCTTCTTCATACTCGCCATGGTGCATTTTGGTGAA
This sequence comes from Cathorops hypophthalmus, assembly GCA_027576075.1. NCBI lineage: Eukaryota > Metazoa > Chordata > Actinopteri > Siluriformes > Ariidae > Cathorops > Cathorops hypophthalmus. Next base: position 73,164,606 of record JAPEKO010000026.1, read on the forward strand.
ATCGTTAAACAGTCTGTCCATGCCCACTAAATGACAATGATGGCGCATGATCACGATCTGCTCATGTGGGGTTCAGGACCCTGGCATACACTTTTTTTATATATTTGAGAGTAATTATGAAATCGTCTTGCGGGCCGGACCAAACGGTTTCGTGGACCATATACAGCCTGGAGGCCAGACTTTCCCCCCGCCGGTCTAGACCAACCCAGGCGGTGCACTGTTCAGCCTGGGGTTAGCTGTTGGAGTTTTATTTTTCTCCATTTAGTTGTACTTTAGCAGTTCACTTGTTTGCTTGCTTTGTTTTCTTGGCTGTTTGCCGAGTGTTGGTACTTCAACAGAATATTACACACACTGTATCTCGTTCAGTTGGCACTAGAACTTTCTTGCGTAGAAGTTCAGCACTTGTACATCACTCTGGATAAGGACATCTGCTAAAATGCCATTCAAGTGATCAAAAATACTGGAACATGTCACTAACAACTGTTACCCAGCTGTGTCCTGTTAGACTGATTGTGAAGTTTAGAGCCACCAGTTTAACACTGTGCACCGTTTTATTTTTTTTCTAAGCAGAATTTTAGAAATGCTTTAAAAAGAGAATAAATCACCTCACTGTCCGAGCACTTCTCTTTCATTAGCACATCATTCTCCCAGAATATGAACACAAATTATCAACATAAAAACATACAATATCCCATGACCTCAGGAATCAAATATATTACTGCCCCCGCAATCAAAATATGAGACAATAGATCAGAATTCCCACTTTCAATTCCTGATATATAACTAGACGTATTAAACAGAACATGGCACCTGTTGTTTGAACCCACCCATTTTTCAAGTGATCAAAAATACTGGAACATGTCACTAACAACTGTTTGTAACCCAGCTGTGTCCTGTTAGACCGATTGCTTAAAGAATTAAATCGCTCTGAATATCTGCTCTTGGACTGAGTCCTGGGTTTCATCTGTGAAAACTGCATTTGTTGTTAAAAAGGCTAAACCAACATGAAGACCAGAGAGCTGTCTATGGGAGAAAAGCAAGACATTTTGAAGCTGAAAAAAGAGGGACAATTGAGCCACTGCACAAGCACTGGGACAGCCAATGCAATAAACGAGAGTGTCTTGAAAAAGAAAGAAACCACTGATGCACTAACAGTCAGACATGGAACAGGTTGGCTGAGGAAAACAGCAGTTAATCATAGAAACATTGTGAGAGCTGTGAAGAAAACCCCCCAAACATCAGTCAGCGCCATCACCACCAACCTCCGCAGAGCAGCGGTGAAGGACTCACAATCCAAAGCTCAAAGAAAACTTAGAGGCCATACCACAAGATGAAACCACTAATCAGCAGTAAGAATCAGAAGACCAGATCAGAATTCACAAAGAAATACAGAGAAGAGACACAAAAGTTCTGGAACCAAGAGGAACCTCTACCAAAGTGAAGGAAAGTCAAAGTATGGAGAAAGACAGGATCTGCTTATGAGCCAAAACACACAAGCTTATGGGCGAAGCATGGTGGTGATGGTGTCATGGCTTGGGCTTCATGGCTGCTTCTGGAATGGACTCACTAATCTTTACTGATGATGAACTCATGATGGTATCAGCAGAATGAATGCACAAGTTTACAGAAACATTCTGTCTGACATTTTACACAGAAATGCGTCCAGTCTCTTCGAATCGGGAGGAACTTCATCATGCAGCAAGACATCGACCCAAAGCACACTGCATCACAACAGAGGACTTCATCAGGGGGATCAGTGGAAGGTTTCAGACTGGACGAGTCCATCAGCAGACCTGAACCCAACTGAGCAGCGTTTCACCTCCTGAAGAGGAGACCGACAAACCACTACTGAAAGGAGCTGCGCTACAGGACTGGAAAAGCGTCACAGAAGACGACTGCAGCAGTTTGGTGATGTCAGAGGGTCAGCAGCTTGACGCAGTTACTGCAAGAAAGGGATATGCTACTAAATAATAATAATAATAATAATAATAATAATAATAATAATAATTTCAATTTATAATTGTTATTTACTTGAACATGATCTGTTCCAATAGTTTTGTTCACCTGAAAATTGGGGCTTCTGCCACCGACGGTTCCATGTTCTAAGCTTTAACCCGTTTAGATATAAAACCAGGAAATGAAAGCTGAAACTCTGACCTTTTGTCTCATGTTCCTCTTTTGATCTCAAGCCCAAATGTGTTTCGCAAAAACAAAATAATTCCCTTGCTGTTCCAATACTTTAGGAGGGGAATGTATATCAAGTCTAAATAAAGTTCCTGATGCCTCAGGCGCCCCAAAGGGCTGAGATGCTTCAGCACTCGCGATCGAAAGCTGTGTGTCTGTGTGATGAGTGCATGCGCAGGGTTCCACTTCAGAGTACAGAGTGCGCACTTCATCAGGGTACGAAGCGGCTGTAGAGACACTAACACACACCAGACCGAGACGTGCGAAATTGGTTCCAGCTGTTCGAAGCTCAGGGTTTGTGGAAAGAAGTGAAATGGAGAAGCTCCTCGTGCATCCGGCGCGCTGAACGCTTTCACAGAGAGCAGGATTTCCTGCAGGGAGAATAGTTTGTGCTTGTCGCAGTGTTGTCGCGACACGAACAACAGAACAGCAGACGCACAATCTCTCGCACGCGCCGCTAAAGTACTGAATCTTCTCCGAAACAAACCCTAAACCCAGAAGCAGTGCATTATGGGTAATACACACAGATACAGAGTGTGTGAACACTCCAGCAGCGATTGACCTCGCCCTGCACCGATTATCCTTGTGTTCCACAATCATACTGACTAATATCAAACAGTGACATCACGGTCATGTGACCCTCACTGGCGGTAACTCTCAGTATCGCTGCTGCTGTTCTTAATGACATCATCAGCGCTCTGCAAACATTCCGCCGTGCTGCGTGTGCTTTACCCGCAATCAGCCAAGCTCAGCCATACTCATACCCGCATCCAACACACCCCAGATCTGTGTGTGTGTGTGTGAGAGAGAGGTTAATGTACAAAATCAATCAGAATATCACAGTTTATTCTCTCCACATTCACTGGATAATTGCGTGCTCTGATCGGCGACTCCACTACCAGGATATCAGCTCATATAGATGACTTGCAACCACGTGATCAAAATGTGCCACGTCGTGAGCGTCCACCATGATGGTGGATCTACAAAGCAACTCGGACGGCAGCCGCTGGAAGTGTGTCTGTAAACAATGCTGAATTTTCTCAGTATTGCCACGATTTGAGCGATCGAGCGAAGAGAGGCGCGTGTGGTTTTGACCCACATTATTTAAAAAAGTCAGGCTTTTCTGAAGATAAGACACTCCCACTGACCATCGAGTACGAATACAGGTCATTTCGTCCCATGACCATTTCATCCAAAGCCTTTTTTATACCTACTATTGGTTGTTTTATATTTCAGGTATTTGTTTGTTCCAGAAAATGAGGAATTCTCAGTGGAATTTGACCAAAGCAAAACACATTTTTGTAAAGCAAACGAGTGCCATAGTATGGATCATGTTAAATCTTTAGGTGCCGAGCAGCGCTCTCATGGGGGCTTCGTTTGCAAATCCCGGGCCGAGGTGCGGTCCTACCGACCTGAAACTGTGCGCTTTCCAAGGGGGAGGTTTAGAGGGAGGGGTCTGTCAAATTTGGCTTCGCTGTGAGCTCCGCTGGCCGAGTTATTCATTTCTAAAGCTGGCTGGATCATGTTAAATCTTTAGGCGCCGAGCAGCGCTCTTGTGGGGACTTCATTCGCGATTCCTGGGCCAAAGTGCAGTCCTACTGACCCGAGACCATGCTCTTTCCAAACGGGAGGTTTAGAGGGAGGTGTTTGTCAAATTTGGCTTCGCTGTGAGCTCCGTTGGCCGAGTTATTTATTTTTAAAGCTGGCTGGATTATGCTAAATCTTTAGGCGCCGAGCAGCGCTCTTGCAGGGGTTTTTGTTCATGAATCCTGGGCCGAGGTGCGGTCGTACCGACCCGAGACCATGCTCTTTCCAAGGGGGAGGTTTAGAGGGAGGTGTCTGCCAAACTTGGCTTCGCTGTGAGCTCCGTTGGCCGAGTTATTAATTTTTAAAGCCGGCTGGATCATGTTAAATCTTTAGGCGTGGAGCAGCGCTCTCGCGGGGCTTTCATTCACGAACACAGGAATACCTGAAATATAAAATAATTGATAGTGCGTATGAAAAAGGCTTTGGATGGAATGTCTTAACTATTGGATGAAATGGTCATTGGACGAAGTGTCCTGATCCCCTCGTCTCCTCTCCGTACTAAGCCTCAGAGTTTCCTCTTTCCAAATCATGGATGGAATTCTAAAAAATCGGAATGTGCCACGGTCACAAGTACCGTTGTGACCACAACCATATACAGCACAAATATATGGCATAGCTAAAAGAACACTTAAAGCAGTGGAAAAACAGAGTTACGCACGCATGGCTATGTTTTGTATGGTATGTTGCTTGACCTTGCATTTGTATCTCCACCAACATGGCTGACACCTGGGTTTCTATTTTGGCGTCACTTCCAAGTCAAGGATACAGCGGTTCGGAGAGTGACCGTTTCTTAAATGGACAGACACTGATTAAAACACAGGGACTGGATTTGTTTGTTTTTATTAAATTAGGGTTCCAAGCACAGAAAACAACACATCCATCCATCCATTTTCTGCCACTTTTCTGGGTCCGGGGGCAGCAGTTCTAGCAGCGAACCCAGTCCACTTCCTCCAGCTCTTCTGGGGGGATACTGATCTGTTCCCAAGCCAGCTATCTCTTGGGATATAATCCCTGCAGCATATCTTGGATCTGCCCTGGGGTCTCCTCCCAGTTAGATATGCTTGGAACACTTCACCTATAGGAGGTGTCCAGAAGTCATCCTCACCTGGCTCCTTTTGATATGGAGGAACAATGGCTGCACTCTGTGCCCCTTCCGCATGTCCGAGCTCCTCACCCTGCCTCTCAGGGTGAGCCCAGACACCCTTCAGAGAAAGCTCATTTCTGCTGTTCACTACCCACAACTTGTGGAAACAGGTGAGGGTAGGAACATAGTTAGACCAGTAAATTGATAACTTCGCCTTTTGGCTCAGCTCCCTCCTCTCCAAAACAGACCCGTACAGTGAGCTGCACCCATCCACCTGTCAATCTCTTGCTCCTTTCTTCCCTCACTTGTGAACAAGACCCCGAGCTACTTGAACTCCTCCAATTGAGGCAAAGACTCATCCCCAACCTGGAGCAGGCAGTCCACCCTTTTACCGCTAAAAACCATGGTCTCAGACAAGGAGGTGCTGATTCTTATCCCAGCCTCTCAGTGAAGCCAACAGGACCACATCATCTGCCAGAAGTAACAATGCAATCCTGAGCCCAGCAAATCGGTCACCCTCCACCCCTTGGCTACACCAAGAAATTCTGTCCATGAAAGTTATGAACAGAATTGGTGACAAAGGGCAGCCCTGGTTGGAGACCAACACCCACAGGCAATGAGTCTCACTACTACTACTACTACTAATAATAATAATAATATCGACTATGATTATAAATATAACTTTTGATATTGGGGCTAATGTGGTTACCCCCTACCCACCCTCTTACTTACCCAATAGCAGTCCTGTCTTAGGTTGCCCCATTTTTGCCCTGGGAGTCTTGTTAGACACAGATATAGTAATACACTTTAATCAGGAAATAATTATCATCTAAGGGTGTATGGTACAAACAAGGTACTGATGCTCTTTAATCATAATAATGTCACCTCACTGTCTCAGAGGATGATCTAAAAGACCCTGGATACTTCATCAGTATCTGGTTGTGCGCTTTACTGATGAAGTGCTGAGTGTTTAATTCTCCTTTGGCATTCTATAACTGTGGCATCACAATACAGACATCGAGTCATTACAGTCCTTGTCCTGTTCTGTCACCGGTTTGTTTCTCTCCCCAACAAATGCTCCAATTATACCCCCACCACCACCACCACCGCTACTACTACCTCCCCAAAAATACTATAATGTCAGCAGAAATTAGTACAAATGGTGTGTTTAAAAAAAAAATCCACAGTGCATTGATGTAAATAAGTGCACAATCCGCAGATCAATATGGAATGTTCAAATAGACTAAAATAGGCATTTAAGCAGTTTATATTTGAGTTGAAGCCTTTATTTGTCACATGCACACTGCAAGCATGAGATTCATCCTCTGCATTTAACCCATCTGAAGCAGTGAGCCACACCAGAGCGCCCGGGGAGCAGTCAGGGGTTCGGTACCTCGCTCAAGGGCACCTCAGCCCAAGGCTGCCCCACGTTAACCTAACTGCATGTCTTTGGACTGTGGGGGAAACCGGAGCACCCAGAGGAAACCCACGCAGACACAGGGGGAACATGCAAACTGCACACAGAAAGGCCCTCGCCGGCTACTGGGTTCGAACCCAGAACCTTCCTGCTGTGAGGCGACCACGCTAACCACTACACCCAATAATGCTCATCTAACGGGGCTTTAATGCTAATTTTATATATACATTACAGCACAGTGAATATTTTTTTTCTTCGTGTATCCTAGGTCAGAAGCTGGGATCAGAACACAGGCTCGGCCTGGTCAGGATAAAACGCCACTGGAGCAGACAGGATTAAGGGCCTTGCTCAAGGGCCCCACAGTGGCAGCTTGGCAGTGCTGGAACTTGAACCAATAACCCTTCACCGATGAGCCACCACTGCCCACTTTTCTGTTAAATAATTTTATTAACTCACAATTTCGATTTTAAATTCATCAAATAGTTATATAACATGCTTTCTCCGTGTGATTTTAGTGAAGAATAGCCTTCTCTGTCCGTTGTTGAGGCACTGGGTGCAGGCCAGTAGGCGTCCCTGCTGCTCTCTTTGTTTTTCCCACCCGTTTCTTGGCCAATCACAGATTCTACACTGGGATTGGCTCGCGCATTATATTCACTCCGTCAAATCAGATGACTGCAGAAAGGTACAAACCGCTGACCAATCGAAAACAGGTAGCTGGAGTGATTTGAGCCAATCGTAGTACGGGAGGCGGGGTTTGTCAGAATACGAGTTGGTGAAAGAAAATAACGTCTCCTAGTGATGGAGTGCGAAACAACATGCCGGAAGTAGGCTTTCTGGACGCGGAGTTTCAAGAGTTGGAAAGGTAACTGTAACCAGAACGAGAGAGAGAGAGAAAGAGAGAGAGAGAAAAAAAACGAGAGACAGAAGGAGAAGAAGAAAGAGGCACGCTCCCAAACCGAGTACAAGTGTTCCGTGGTTTAGTTGCTGTCCCTCTCGGCTGCAGTGATACAATGGGATTACCAGCTCTGGAATTCAGCGACTCGTTTCTGGACAGCCCCGACTTCAGAGATCGGCTCAAATGTCATGAAATTGAGCTGGATCGGACGAATAAGTTCATAAAGGAGCTCATTAAGGATGGCAACATGCTCATTAGCGCTCTGAAAAGTAGGTCCAACACTGCCTCTGTCATTCACACACATCTGTAGGCTTATATACTGCAACTGCATACAGATGTTTTTAAACAATGAATGAGATCATTTTCACAATGAAAAGTCTTTTTTTTTTTTAAATAAGTATTATTCATAATGTGAAATCTACATGGTTGGGTGAAAGCATTGGTTTAAAGAAAGACTTTTTCCAGTGTTTTCATTTAATAGTTTTAAAAACTATCTCTGGTGGAAAAAGTTCATACCCATATTGTTTTGCAATTTTCCTGGAAATAAATGACAATGATAATTTAATAATTTTCTTATTATTTGACTGGAACATGAATCTTCCTGCAAAAGTCATAGGCACTTTGTTTGTTTTAGCACATTATTATATATTTTTTAATATGACTTCGACATGACTTATCAGTTCAGTACAAAAAAAAAATAGATTTACAAACATTAGTTTATCAGAACAAATTGTGAGTTTCTTATTATTTGACTGGAACATGAATCTTCCTGCCAAAGTCATAGGCACTTTGTTTGTTTTAGCACATTATTATAGATTTTTTTTAATATTACTTCGACATGACTTATCAGTTCAGTACAAAAAAAAATTAGATTTACAAGTATTAGTTTTTCAGAACAAATTGTTAGTTTCTTATTATTTGACTGGAACATGAATCTTCCTCCAAAAGTCATAGGGACTTTGTTTTTGTTTTAGTACATTTATTATAGTTTTTTTTTTATTTTATGGTTAAAAAACCAATACATGGTTGGGTGAAAGCATTGGTTTAAAGAAATACTTTTTTTTTTCCAGTGTTTTCATTTAATAGTTTTAAAAACTATCTGTGGTGGAAAAAGTTCATACCCATATTGTTTTGCACTTTTCCTGGAAATAAATGACAATGACAATTTAATAATTTTCTTATTATTTGACTGGAACATGAATCTTCCTGCAAAAGTCATAGGCACTTTGTTTGTTTTAGTACATTATTATAGTTTTTTTTTTTAATGACTTCGACATGACTTATCAGGTCAGTACAAAAAAAAACATTTTAGATTTACAAACATTAGTTTTCCGGAGCAAATTGTTAGCATGTCAGTGAAAAAAAGCAGCATATTACAACAAATCAGAAAAAAAGTTGGGACAGTATGGAAAATGAAAATTTAAGTTAAAAAAAAAAGAAGAAGAAAGAAAACAGTGATTTCTACATTTACCTGACTTGTATTTAGTTGCAGACCCAAGATATGTCATGTTTTGTCTGGTCAACTCCATTTCATTTGTTAATATACATCCATTCCTGTGTTTCAGGCCTGTGACACATTACAAAAAAGTTGGGAAGGGGGAACTTTAGGGCTAGTAATGAGGTAAAACAATTAAATAATGTGATTTGGAACAGGTGATGCCACCAGGCAATTTTAACCAGTAAGTTGTAAGTTGATACAAAAACAGTATCCAGGAAAGGTCTAGATTTTGACGAGCAAAGATGCACCGAGGATCTCCAGTTTGTCAACAAATGCATGAGAAAATTATTGAAATGTTTAAAAATAATATTCCTCAAAGAAAGATATGAAGTGATTTGGATATTTTACCCTCTATGGTGTATAAGATCATTAAACAATTCAAGGAATCTGGAGGATTTTTGGTGTGTAAAGGGCAAGGGCACAAGCCAAAGCTGAACACCTGTGATCTCCAATCCCTCAGATGGCACTGCATCGAAAACCATCATTCATCTATAGCTGATATAAACACATGGGCTCGGGATTACTTTGGCAAATCTTTGTCAAGCACTACAATATGGAATTACACCTACAAATGTCAGTTAAAACTTTACTGTGGAAAAAGAAAGCCTTGTGTTATGTTAACTTCTCTGGGCTCTGAGGCATCTGGGATGGACCAGATGTTGAAATATGTCTTGTGGTCAGATGAATCACTTTTGCAGGTCTTTTTTGGAAGAAATAGACACCATGTGCTCCAGACCAAAAACTGTTACCAGCAACAAGTCCATAAGCCAGGGTCTGTCATGGTATGGGGTTGTGTCAGTGCCATTGTCCAAGGTAACTTGCACTTCTGTGATGGCAGCATCAATTCAGAAGAGTACATTGAAATTTTGGAGCAACATATGCTGCCTTCAAAACGACGTGTTTTCCAGGAATATGTCAACAAGACAATGTAGAACCACATTCTGTATACATTACAAAGACATGGCTGTGGAAGGAGAGGGTGTCTGTCCCCTCTGTCCCCAATACAGAATGTGTGGTGAATTTTGAAATGAAAAATATGACAACGACAATCCTGTACTGTTGCACACCTTCAGACCTGTTTGCAGGGAGAATGGGACAAAATAACACCTGAAACACTTCATCACTTGGTGTCTTCAGTCCCTAAACATCTTTTTAAATGTTGTGAGAAGGAATGGCAACATTACAAAGTGGGAAATGCTTTACCATCCCAACTTTTTTTGAAATGTGTTGCAAAAATCAAAATTGAAATAAGTATTTATTTGGGAGGGAAAATACAATAAAATTAATGAGGTAAAACAACAAATAATGTCCTGCTGTATCGTTTTGAATGAGATACAGGTCAAAGATTATTTCCAAATCTTTTTTTCCCCTCAATTTCAACATACCATTCCTACTATTTCTGATTTGGGGTTCTACAAAAGAGACCAATTTTTAGACAAAAAAGCATAATAAAAGCTTCTGGGATTCACTGTGAAAATAAGAAGCAAGTGTGACAGTTAAAGTCTCAAGAAGAACTGTGGCTGATTGGTCGTTTCCTTATTAAACTGCACAAATTGTACCTGAGACTACTATTTTTTTAAAGCAAAGAATCATCACATCAAATTAGAGATGCACCGATTGCAATTTTTTGGGCTGATTCCGATTTTCCATGGAGTGTGACCTGCCTATACCGATTTTGGCCGATTCCGATTTCATTTTTTCAAACCACTTCACAGCACACACAAAGACTATTTTCTTTTTATCTTTTCTTTAATAGAACATTCTGCCAGATTTTCAGTAATA
>JAPEKO010000027.1:400004-411132 GCA_027576075.1 Cathorops hypophthalmus
GATCTCTGGCTCTCAGGTGATCTCTGGCTCTCAGGTGATCTCTGGCTCTCAGCTGATCTCTGGCTCTCAGGTGATCTATGGCTCTCAGCTGATCTCTGGCTCTCAGGTGATCTATGGCTCTCAGGTGATCTCCGGTGATCTCTGGCTCTCAGGTGATCTCCGGCTCTCAGGTGATCTCTGGTTCCCAGGTGATCTCTGGCTCTCAGGTGATCTCTGGCTCTCAGGTGATCTCTGGCTCTCAGCTGATCTCTGGCTCTCAGGTGATCTCCGGCTCTCAGGTGATCTCTGGTTCTCAGTAATTACTGTATTCTGTGGAAAACAGCATGAGGAAAACTCATTTCTTAATCCCTCTGATTTTGGCTGAATGTGAAGGCAGTAGTGTGTGTTTCCTTTTATCTCAAAATTCTGTTCACTTTATGTTTTTTAATGAATATTTGAAAAACAAATTGGAATTTTCAGCTAAAAAAAACTTTAATTAAACTCAAATTTATGGGCCTGATTTCATTGTAAAAGAGACGCAGAGCCAAAATGAGGAACTTTGAGAAATAAACTGCCTTCTAAAAGTCTGTGAAAATGCTGGTGAGAAACGTCGTCTCCTCCGTCTTCTGTCTCATGTCACGGAGGACTCGTGCTTCATTCCCATTTTTACAGTATACCACCTCCAGAAACCTCCAGAATGTTCCCAACTTTAATTTTTAAACATTTTATTATGAACAGAAGCTTAAGAACAGGACAGTTTCTTGCTTTAATGATGAACAGCAGTCACTTAGGACCCTGAAGACACCAGGAGGCTTCCTGAATATACAGGAGTTTATAATTATTTTAAGTGGTTTAATTTTTTATTGTTATTTTTTAAAATGACTTCAGGGTTTAGAAAGTCGGAGACTTTCCTTGGGAGCATCATGATGAAGACAGAGGGAGATAAACTTTCATAACATCAGTAACATGAATGCTAACGAGCTGAACCGAGTCTTTTCATGAATTTTAATTGTGATGCAGTTTAAATAAAAAGCTCAGTGTTTACATGATAGTGTTCAGGTTAAAGTGTTTGTTTGACTCGCAGTACCGGCACGTTCTTAGCCTTCTGGTGTAAAACATCTATTTCAGGGAACAGCTCAATGCGTTCTCCCCTCGACTACCAGACTCGCTCGCTCGCTCGCTCGCTAACTAACTAACTAACTAACTAACTAACTAACTAACTAACTAACTAACTAACTAACTCATGTCCTAATTTCTGAAGACTATATCACCCGTTGCTGTGTAGAGGATGGACTATACAGAACATATCGTTTTAGATTTCCGACAGGTTCAGAACTGGGCCTTGATGAAATGTTCTGAAATCGTTGACAGAAGGTTAGCGACGTGCGATGCGCAGTGATGACACGTCATCAGTCACTGAGAAAGGGGCTCGGTTCTCACGATCCGGAGAATCAGATTTCTGTCACACTTTCCTGGTTCTCCTCGTTCTGTTTAATCATGAACTCAAACACGGTGAACCTTTTGGATCAAAATACAGAAAAGTTCACAGAATCCCATCAATAATAATAATAATGATGATGATGATGATGATGATGAAAGGGTTTTGTGTTAGAGCAGTTAGTGGTGAGTAAACGCGATCGTGTCCTGTTCAGTAACAGACTCTGAGAAAAGGTGTGGGATTAGTCATGTGTCTGTGAAAGAAATGTCTCAGCCCTGTTGCCCGACGAATTGTTGGAGACTCGAATGAGATGAACTGCAATTCGAGAACTTGATTGAATCCCGTATTTATCTCCAGGACAGTACCTGCTGTATGAGGCTCATAACAGAAGGTTTATCCCTCATTATAACAGCATGTTTAATCAGCCTGCACCATCACACTCTCCTTCTCTTCCTTCTTCTGCTAACAGGCTCCCCATGAGGACGGCGTGATGTGACCCGTGCCGACTGCATGTTTCAGAGACTCTTCCAAAGCGTCCATCATTTCACAGACGACTGAACACGGCGTGGAATGGTGTGCTGGGCAAAAATGCTTCCCAACACAAGAGGCAACATCTGGCTGTAAAATCACAGAGACGTCTATCCACATGGGAATAAAACACCGGGCCTCGCATACAACTCGTCAACAAATATGGAAGAGTTTCAGCTGGGATTTTGGTTTACAGCCATCAAAAGCATTTTCTGAGACGATCCTGCAGGAAAGCTGTGACCTGCCTGCAGTTCTCCAAAACGCAATTCGCAGCCAAAATACTAAATATTCAGAAATCGTAATTTTCTCTGTCTTTGGTTGAAAGGAAAAGATCCACGGTGTCCGTTCATCACAAATCCGACGCGGTGTGTTTGTGATGCGCTCGGCTAATCCAGCTAACACGCGAGGAGTTGACGTCACACAAAGTCTGATCTATAAACCCTCGACTAAACCCTGAGATTCTCTCTGTTAAAGTCTGTGATCCCGTGTTGGTGTGTAAAATAGGAGTGATTGTGTTTAAAGTGCGAGTCTAACAAGACAGACATCGTAAAATCCCAGGTTTTGTGTGTGACATGCTCAGACAGGTTGTAAAGTTCAACAATGAATAAAAAAAATGGTTTTGAAAAATTATTTTTTTGTGTCTGAATTCTGTTCCAAAAATCACTAAAAGCTCGTCCACCATTATTAGATCACAGCGATTTCCAGGTCAGCGGCGCTGTGTGTGTGTGTGTGTGTGTGTGACGTCATTTGCGTCATTGCCTTCTTTTGTGTCCACACTGACTATAATATTCTCTACGGTGGCGTGCGTTTGTGAGACTGATTCTTCTGGAAAAGACAACGAAAGCTACAAGGGGATGATATACAAGTGTCATAATAATAATTATATTATTTTATAATTTTAATAATTTTATTTTAGGTGCCTATAGGAGGGAATATTGAGTGCTGTTTTAGGCACACCAGATGCATTACATTCTGAGGAATGCAATGAATTTAAAGTCAGATTAAATAAAGGAAATAAAAAAAAGCACAAATAAAGAAATAAAACCTGTATATGTACCTGCTGAAACAGTTATTGGAGAATCAACCATCATTTTAAATGCATTCACCCAGTGGCCTTGATTGACTTGTGTTTGTGTTTCCTTTTCTTTTCTGTTGCAGCCTTTTCATTTTGGACCGCAGAACTTTATCTGATTTCAAAGTCATGGCCCGGTTCCGCAGTACAGATGACTATAACTGTACCGATACCTATAACTGTGTAGTGTGTGTGTAGTGTGTGTGTTTATAGTGTGTATGCAGTGTGTGTGTGTGTGTGTGTAGTGGGTATGGCTGAGTGCTGTAAAATCTCAGTTTAAAATGACTCAATTCGCAGTGTGGTATGACACTTCACACTCTAAAATCTTTTATTACATGATCTACAGCTGGTGCTGGGAACATGGGCATGGTTTACAGAGATTTTAGAGTACACACACACACACCAGTCATACCCACTCTACTGCTGATGATCTTCCAGACATCTTCCTTTTTGGCTTGATCTTTGTACAGCTTGTGCTTTTTGTCATAAAGCGTGGGATTCTTCAGCACTTCTATTATCAGCTTCTCCTCCATGATGCAACAAGGATGCACAAAGATGTTCAGGGAAAAACAGCACGTGCTCAGACAACGTAACCTGTAAACAACGACCCGATTGGTCAGATATTTTATGGGATCAGGTCCAGGTCTGGAAAAATCACCCCAGAAGTAATCTCACCGATCCCGATAAACCCAGGCCTACAGGGACCGTTTTTGGTGTTGTGGGACCGGGCCCTTGGTCAGTTATCACAGTGTAAATTAGAGGACAGAGGTGGACTTGGTGACAGCGATGGTGGTCTTGTAAGGTCTGAAGTGAAGAGTTGCAAAAGTACTTGAATGAGAGAGTGGAGTTCTAAAAATCGTTGACGGTTGCAGAGATACGGTGATTTTAGTAAAAATCAATAACAGTAATTGTGGGTTGACCCCTCCCCCACCCCCACCTCTACCTAACCCAGCACAAAATAGAAAGGGTCTACACGGTCCTAGTTAACCCCAACAGATTCCTGGCTGCTGCTGGCGCTCGCTGCACACGAGGCATACAGGGCAACGCGTCACCCGCTTCTGCCGCCTCCAGCACTGAGAGTGCCTAATACAAGCTCCACCCTTCCTGTGCGGCGGTGAGCTCTTTGGGACGGCGCTGCTGACTTCTGTTTCCAGATTGTAGGAACTGTGTCGTGTACCAGACGTCGCTCAAAACCCTCGATGTGAATCTGCCTCACAAATTTATCTTTCAAAATGTATGGAGCAGACACCAAACCGTCTTGTCAGCTTGAAGTTTCCTCTCTCTGTCCGTACAAATCGAACCCATTCATTCTGTAAGTGTCCTGCCGACTTTGGGCTGTAATGGATCAAAATTCCACTTTGTTTTAATCGGCTACACTTGAACAGTCTTGAACCCCACACCTCTTAGGAGGCATGCTTTGGTTTTAATTTTGTTTTGGAATAATAAAAAAAAAACTCGTTAAAAATGTGCTACACTTTGCAAAGCAGACGAAGCCAGAAATGCCACCAACTTTCACGCATATTATGTCACTTCCTGTGAATTAACAATAACTTACCGTGAATTAACAATAACTTACCAGGAATGCATTTGTTTTAATGGCGGAATCAAAGAGCCAAACTTTACCAACTAAATAAAACCTGTTCCTGATCTCGTATTAAAATACAATTTAGACAGCAAACTCTGTAACATGTCTAGTTTTATAAGGTATAATGTCCAGGAGTGATGTCATTTTCGTAAGACTAGCACTTTAACTCATGGATTTACACATTTTAGGTCATTTCCTGTTTTATTCTTCGGGACGAGGAGCAAACTAAAACAAATTACACTAAAGAGAAGCTCGCTGTGATCGTCCGAGACAGTGGCCTCCATAAATAATGTTGTGGTGTTGAGCTACAAGTTTAGGTGATGCTCATGGCACAAAAATTGTGAAAGAGCACCCCCTAATCACAGCATACACTAAATCTCACAGTAACGCAGCTCAGCCACTGCATGAAAATGGAACAAGTTGAGATTTACAAAATGTTCATTGAATTAAACTTGTGATTTAAACTTGAGTGTAATCAGCAGATAAAATATCAGGAACTCCTCGATAATCACAGTTAATGAATCGAGGTTCGTCATGATGAGAGTCGGATTATACACAAATTTATACAAACTCAGGAGAGAAATGTCGTACAGTTTTATTTTCATGAACACCACATTTCTCGCCCCTATGAACAACTGATGAATAAATGAGCATATATCCAGCGTGATAAATTAAGCTCATTCCCTTAAGAGGAAGTAATGAGAGAAAGGTCTGTGACTTTTGATATTTTTATTGAAGAAATATCTTCAAAGACGTCCCACAGAGTCTCCGAGCTTTCAGAAAATGGAGCTGTGTTCCCTGAAATCTGCACGCTCTTCATCATTCTGACCTTCCTGCACTGTTTTATGGAAACCAAAACTGGTGAAGTCAGACCCTTAAAGTCGGTAAAGTGTAGTGATCGCTCGCTCGCTCGGCAGCGCAAGTGACATTTAGATAAAGGTGAAGAGAAAAAACGCCCAGCTGTGGCAGAGACGCCCTTTACTGTCTCTCAAAGTCAAATTACAGCTCAGCATCTGACATTTCCATTGTACTGACACAGCACTGCTTTATTCACCTCATTAGGCCATTAGGTACATCAATGATTCCACTCATACAACGGAGAGAGAGACCGAGAGATGGAAGGAAGAGAGACCTTAAGGAACTTCTCAAAAACCTGTGAAGAAGAAAAAGGACAAGAAGCAAAACTTCTTCCCCTGGGAGTCATTCAGAAAGAACAAAGAATTAAAAAATGAAAGAAAAAAAAAAGACAGAGGAATGAAAGGAATGGGATAAACCTGAGGACGAAAACGAGCTTGGGAGTGGATGGAGATGGAAAAAAAAGAAAGAAGACAAAAGAAAACTTCCTGTGCATTACTAATCAATAAATATTAGAGACAAAGAAAGAAGGTAAGAAGGAGGACATTTGTGAGCGATGGCTTTGAGGATGGAGGATCAGAGAAAAGACACGAAATAAAACTGTTGACCAAAGCAAATAAATTGTCGTCTTTAAAGAGTCTCTTTCAAATCTGTTCATTATCCATCACCAGGGAGAACGTTCAACACTAACGCAGGTCAGGAACTGAGTATAAAATACACAAAACACAATTATAGTGAATCCCTGATGTGGGTGGAGTAGAGAAGCAGGGCAGGTGGGAACTGAAGTTCTTGCAAACTTTTTTATATATATATATATATATATATAGCTTTTCAGCTTCACTCACTCCCCCTTCACACACTCAGCTTCACACACACATGCATTCTGGTCAGGAATCAGCTCTTCTCTGCTTTCCCCCTCCCTTTATGCTCCATCCCTGCAACACACACACACACACGCACGCGTACACCTTAATTGACACTAGGTGTAATGACTTAGCCACTTACCTTCTCTGACCCCGCCCTCCATTCACAAACTGCTGCTTAGCCACACCCTCGTTGCCACATACCCCTACTGCCCAACTCAGGCTGGGGAGCCATCCAGCCTAAAGCAGAATCCCCCCAACAGGACAGGAAGTCCACCACCATCATCTGTGCCCCCGGCCTGTGGACCACCTCAAACTTAAATGGCTGGAAGGTGAGATACCAATGAGTGATCCGCACATTGGCATCCTTCATGCGGTGGAGCCACTGGAAGGGTGCGTAGTCCGAACAGAGGGTGAAAGGGCACCCCAGCAGGTAGTATCAGAGGGTAAGGACTGCCCACTTGATGGCCAGGCACTCCTTTTAAATGGTGCTGTACTTGCTTTCACGCATTGAGAGTTTACAGCTGATGTAGAGCATGGGGTGCTCCTCACTCTCCACCTTCTGGGACAAAATGACCCCCAGCCCTCTGTTCGATGGGTCAGTCTGCAAAATAAAGGGGAGAGAGAAGTCAGGGAAGTGCAAAAGGGGCCCCCCCACACAGTGCAGCTTTTACCTCAGAGAAAGCCTGTTGGCACTGCTCCATCTACTGGACTGAATCTGGAGCCCCCTTTTTAGTGAGATCAGTTAATGGGCTGGTGACATACGAATAATTAAGTATAAACCTATGATAATAGCCAGCCAGTCCCAGGAACCGTCTCACCTCCTTTTTGGTCTTGAGCCTCGGGCAGGCCTCAGTCTTGTTAATTTGGGGATGCACCTGCCCATGACCCAAGTGAAACCCCAGATACCATACTTCCATTCACCCAATTGCACACTTTTTTGGGTTAGCTGTGAGGCCCGCATGCCTCAGCGACTTTTGAACGGCCTCAGATGTTCCAAGTGCCATGGCCAGTCATGGCTGTAGATTATTATATCATCTAGATTTGCAGCTGCGTAGGTAGCATGAGGGCAGAGGACCCTGTCCATGAGCCGCTGGAACATAGCAGGCGCCCCAAATAACCCAAAAGGGAGCATGACAAATTCGTGTAATCTGAACAGTGTGGAAAAGGCCGTTTTCTCTCAGGATAGAGGAGTCAAGGGGATCTGCCAATATCCCTTTGTTAGATGCAGTGTTGAACAAAAGCAAGCAGTGCCTAACCAATCAAGCAACTCATCAATGCGAGGCATTGGGTATGCATCAAATTTAGACACTGCATTGACCTTTCTATAGTCCACTCTGAACTGGACCAACCCATCGGTTTTTGTAACCAGGACCACTGGGCTGCTCCAGTCACTGTGGGACTCCTCGATTATGCCCATTTTGAGCATGGCCTTGAGTTCGTCCCGAACCACCTTTTTCTTGTGTTCGGGCAAGCGATAATTGGTGGCTATGCACTACCACCCCCGGGGGCATTTCGATGTGGTGCTCTATGAGGTGGGTATGTACCAGGAAGGGGTGAGAACACGTTGGAAAATTCATTTTGGAACTTGGCAACCTCCGTCAGTGGAGAGGTGGTCTCCACAAGGGACTGGAGTGGTTCGAGATGTTATCTTTTTTACCTCCAGTCCCAGCTCTGCCTTCTCCAGGACTACCGAAGCCAATGCCATGGGGATCCCCTCATTCCAGTGTTTTTTTTTTTTTTTTAAACTGAGGTGGTAGATTTGGAATTCCCCACCCCATCTGTTCACCTCACCTCAAAGTCGACATCCCCGATTCGCCGTGTGATCTCGAAGGGCCCTTGCCACTTGGCGATTAATTTAGAGCTTGATGTAAGCAATAATACGAGTACTTTGTCTCCTGGCGTGAACTCTCTAAGGCCCATGCCCCTGTCATACAGCCAGAATTGACATTCGTGTGTGAGGGTGTGGAGTTTTGCGCGCAGGTCAAGAATGTACTGAATTTTGTTTTTGCAAGATGAAGGTCCCTCCTCCCAATTTTCACGTGGCACATCCAAAATGCCACGCGGCTTAGGCCTATATAATAATTCAAATGGAGAAACCCCTGTGGAGGCTTGCAGGACCTCTCGTACTGCAAATAACAGGGGCTCAAGCCACTTATCCCAATTACGTGCATCTTCACTTACGATTTTCTGGATTAGGTTTCTGAGGGTTTGGTTAAAATGCTCCTCTAAGCCATTTGTTTGTGGGTGATAGACAGTGGTGCGGATAGACTTAATCCCTAGTAACCCATAGAGTTCACGGAGTGTGCATGACATAAACGAAGTGCCTTGGTCTGTCAGGATTTCTTTCGGAATCCTGACCCAGGAGATAAAGTGAAAGAGTGCTTCTGCAATACTGTATGCTGAGATATTGTGGAGAGGCACTGCTTCCGGATATCAGATTGCATAGTCCACAGAACTAAAATGAAGCAATACCCTACTGCCAACCGATCTAATGGCCCAATGAGATCCATCCCAATTCACTCAAACAGGGTCTTGATTAGAGGGAGAGGGCACAAAGGTGCTTTTGGAGTGGCCACGGGATTTACTAATTGGCATTCACGGCATGCCACATACCACTGATGGACATCCCCATGAATCCGTGGCCAGTAGAACCGGGCCATTATTCGGGCTAGTGTTTTATCTTGCCCTAAGTGTCCAACCATGGGATTAAAGTCAGCCGCATGGATTACGAGTTCTGTACAGCTCTTTGGGATTAACAACTGGGTTATTCGTTCACTAGTTTGAGTGCCCTGCATCACTTGGTACAGTCTATCTTTAATAACAGCAAAATAAGGGAAGGCCAGTGTCACACTTGGCTGAAGAGTTTGACCATAGATTACTCTCACTTGGTCAAACACATGCCACAGAGTCTCGTCACGTGACTGCTCTAACGGGAAATCCCCAGGGGAATCCCCAAGAGAGGGAGGAGGAGCGGGCTGCTTCTCACTCTTACACGATGTTGATGTGTAGAGGTATAGACAGTTTGTGTTACAGTTTAGTCCTGTTTCTGTCTATACCACTAGTAGATGCCAGTGTAGGTGACTGGCTTTGTTCAGTTCACATATGACATTCAGGTAAAAACTGTTCTTTAGTCTATTTTTCCATGATGCAGTGGACATGAACTGTCTACCAGAGGGCAGTGGTTCAAAAAGCTGGTGTCCAGGGTGGGAAGGGTCCTTTATGATGTTGGTGGCTTTGCTGAGGTAACGGGTGGTGTAGAGTTGCTCTAGAGAGAGCAGTGGGCAGCCAATGATCTTCTGTGCAGAGTCAATGACTCTTTGAAGGGCTTTCTTGTCTGCCACAGAGCTGCTGGTGTACCACATAGTGATGCAGTATGTCAGCACACTCTCAATCAAGCAACGGTAGAAAGTCACTAGCAGCTGCTTGTGGAGGTTGTTCTTCTTGAGGATCCTCAGGAAGTACAATTGCTGCTGTGCCTTTTTCACTGCCACTGTGGAGTTTGTGGTCCAGGTGAGGTCCTCTGCAATGTGTGTGCCCATGACTTTGAAAGTGGGCACTATTTCCACTCTGATGCCGCTGATTAGCAATGGAGTGTAGTCCTTGTTGTGTTTTCAGAAGTCTATTATGAGTTATTTTGTTTTTGATGGGTTCAGGGCTAGGTTACTTTCTTCAGACCACCTTGTCAGTTTCTGGACATCATTCCTAAAGGCTGTCTTATCATCTCTTGAGAAGTACAACCACAGTTGCCACAGTTGTGTCATCCACAATTTTGATGATGGTTTTGGTAGAGTGGGTGGGAGTGCAGTTGTGAGTGTAAAGGGCATCGAGGAGGGGGCTCAGCACACAGCCCTGTGGGGCTCCAGTGCTGAGTATGAGGGTGGATGAGATGTGGGGGCCTAGTCTTACCATCTGGGAGTGGTTAGTGAGGAAGTCCTTGATCCAATGGCAGATGGTTTGGGAGAGTCCTAGGTGAGACAGTTTGGGAATCAGTCTGTTTGGGATGATTGTATTGAATGCAGAGCTGTAGTCTACAAAGTAGCTGTAGTCTGTAGTCTGTTTGAGGTGGCAAAGTGTAGTGTGTAGGGCAGTGGTTATCACGTCCTCAGTAGACTGGTTTGATCTGTAGGCAAACTGGTGTGGGTCAAAGGTGGCTGGAAGGTTGGTTTTGATCTGCTGCTGGACCAGCTTCTCAAAGCACTTCATGATGATCGGGGTGAGTGCCACTAGGTGGTAGTCATTGAGGTCACTAATTACTATTTTCTTTGGTATTGGGATAATCATTGCTGATTTTAGGCAGGTTGGGATGGTGGCCTTGGAATGGGACAGGTTGAAGATGTTTGTGAAAACTGCTAAGAGCTGGTTTGCGCATTCTCTTAGTACTCTGCCTGTCACTCCATCTGGTCCTGCAGCCTTCCTGGAGTTGACAACCCTGAGCACACGCCTCACTTCATGCTCCTGTACACTGATCATGTGACTGTTGTAGGTGGGAGTGGTTGTAATGTCTGCTGTCTCTGCTGTCCTTACTTCAAAGGGGGCAAA
This sequence comes from Cathorops hypophthalmus, assembly GCA_027576075.1. Classification (NCBI taxonomy): domain Eukaryota; kingdom Metazoa; phylum Chordata; class Actinopteri; order Siluriformes; family Ariidae; genus Cathorops; species Cathorops hypophthalmus. The sequence goes on from JAPEKO010000027.1 coordinate 410,867, forward strand.
TAAGCTCCTCTGCTAATGCAGCATTCACTTTAACAGTCCTGTGATTGCTGTTTTTGTAATTGGTGATGTGCTGGATCCCCTGCCATAAAATCTGTGGGTCATTGTAGACAAAATGGTCCTCAATCTTTTTCCTATACTCAGCTTTAGCACGTTTTGATGGCTCTCTTAAGGTTGGCTCTGGCTGTGCTGTATGGACCCATCCCACACACGTGACCTTCGTAAAAGCGCCCGCCATTGTGGACATGAAGAAGACAGCGATTTGAATA
>JAPEKO010000027.1:714316-725719 GCA_027576075.1 Cathorops hypophthalmus
CCAAACACCGTCACACCATCATACCAAACACCATCACACCATCATCCCAAACACTGTCACACCATCATACCAAACACCGTCAGACCATCATACCAAACACCATCACACCATCATCCCAACCACCGTCAGACCATCATACCAAACACAGTCAGACCATCATACCAAACACCGTCAGACCATCATACCAAACACCATCACACCATCATCCCAAACACCGTCACACCATCATACCAAACACCATCACACCATCATCCCAAACACTGTCACACCATCATACCAAACACTGTCACACCATCATCCCAAACACCGTCACACCATCATCCCAAACACCAAACACTGTTATACCATCATACCAGAGTCACACTGAACACTGTCACACTGAACACAACAGCCAGCAGTTGATACAATTCACTTTAAATCTCACTGCAGTACACACACACACACACACACACACACACACACAAACACACACACACAAACACACACACTTCACATTGATCTTTGACTTCATGATACTGATCCTGTGTGTGTGAGAGAGAGAGAGAGAGAGAGAATTTTAGCAATATTTTAGTTGAACACAGTCCCAGTTGTCTGTCTCTCTCTGTCTCTCTCTCTGTCTCTCTGAGTGATTAAGTGAGCAGTGTGTTTAGGAGGACAGGGTCGTGTGGAGAAGCAGGTGCAGAATGATTAACCTCACAGTCAGAGAGACGTCTCTCTCTTCAGGCCTGCAGAGTATGCACACACACACACACATACACACACACACACACACACACACACACACACACACACACACACACTCTGAGTGTACAGTGGAGTGTAAAGGTCTAAAGCCTGGGACGGTATTGGACACAGGGAGATGTTTAATGTGGTTCTTCCCACTGGAGCTCCAGGATATTCATCTGAATCTGTCATCCGATATTTGCTCCGGAGTCTGGAATAATGACGGTGTGTGTAATGTGTGTGTAACTGTGTGTGTAACTGTGTGTGTAATGTGTGTGTAACGTGCAAAACAAATGTGTCGAGAAACATCAGGTTATGTGCAGTGTGAATGAAAACAACTGTAAACACTCTTATAGTCTGAGCATAAATCACATCACACGCCCGAGGGAGGAGCATTCAATATTCCACAATAATCCATTTATTATAACCTTACAATGATGACACATCTATCTATCTATCTATCTATCTATCTATCTATCTATCTATGAATTGGTATGTTCTGCTCCTTGGCGCCCCCTACAGTTGTGGAGTATAATTGCGTTTTACTCCACTGTCGTAAATACGGATCTCTTGGCGCTCATCATGACCAGAGGCGCACATGCGTTTGTTCACCAGCTGAAGGAGCCGGAACAGCACAAGCAAAAGAAACGTTGACTCACAAGGAAAAGTAATATTAGAGGATTTTACACAAATATGAGGCATGCGTTTTTTACCGTAAGCTGGGAGATGATCACTAACACCACAAAAAGAAGAAGAGTTTCGTTTTGCTGAAATCCCGAGTTTGCGTTTCCAGGCCGATTCACGGTGAAGTGTGTGAATGTGCAGTTTGTGTGTAATTGACATCATAGAGACACATATTACACACAATACACACTGGCAGTGCGAGTTACACACTCGCTGAGAAAGGTTCACAAACTTACACGCTTTCAAGGCTTATCTGACATGAGACCGAGACTGAACAAACGTTTCAGCGTGAGATGAATTTATTTATTTTCATGCTGTCTGGAGACGGGGACGGACGTTCCATAACTTTTGTCATCTGGAAAAGCTGCAGATCTCTGTGAGACGGAGAAGACCGGTCAGGTTACAGCCTGTATCACAATCTCTCATAAATGATGTTGGCAGGGATGTAACTGTCAGATCGCTGTTGTTTTCCCCTTAGCCGTGAAACAGATCGCTACTCGTGTCTTGAAGTAAACACGGAGCTCAGACATTTTTGTTTTGCGATGCTGCAGTCAAAGTTTGCATACGACTCAGAATAGTAGCATGCTAAGCTAATGCTAAGCTAATGGATAAAGATGCAAGGGCACTGATTAGCAGTCGTGATGTCTCAGTGTGATGTCGCCAGTTTGCTAACATCACCTCGAGACTCGGTTTGTGATCTCAAGCTCGCGAGTCAACAACTCTGCCGACAGACAAACATGAAGCGAACACAAAACCACAGCATACAGCAGTGCAGCGGCGTAATGTTCCTGACGAATGGAACAGAAAGAGGCCCAGCGCGGCGTCCGTCTCGCAGAGTTTTACCGCTCGTAGCTCTCACCAACAGGTAAAATCCGGTCTCAGACCGACTCTTATCCGCTCTCTTGCTCCGTCTCTCTCTCTCCTCTTCTCTTCATGGCTTCCTTTACAGCGTCTCCTTTCATCTCCTTTCGTCTCCTCACCTCGACTGTCATGACGTCCAAAATACTGATTTAGCTTCTTCTTAAAGGTCGTGTCACCGGCTGATTGTGGAAGTCTAAAGTGTTACGCAGTTCTCATGAGAGCTCTCCCAGGGACGCCACAGCAGAGTTACACAGGATGCTCACTGGTGAACAGGGGGCGGAGTCAGGATGGAAGATGATGCTTTCTCCATTTTACGCCTCAGTGTGCCATAAAAAATGATTTTGAAGCTGATATTTGAAGTTAAAGTTCCTACCTAGTGTTGCTTTAAGGATTGTTTGTGGTTATGCATTCTGATTGTCGCATTTTATAAAAGATGATTGTGGCAGCGAGGGCGTGGCCGAGCATCTGCTGTGAGCAGTGAGGAGTCAGGGTGAACCAGCAGGCAATGTGTGATGAGGTACACCTGTGTCTAATTACTGACTCTCTATCTACATGTGTCTGTGTGTGTTTCAGACAGCCAGGAGTAATCACGCTGAAAAGTGAGAAAAAATAAAATAACCCCCCTGTTCCGAAGCGTGGTCCTGGTTCCTCTGTGTCCCAAACCTCAGGCCGTGGTCACAATGGTCTTCATTGTTAAGAACATCATCATTATTTTGAAGAGAAAGATGATAAACTCTGGAATAATGACGTCATTTTCAGCTTCATGAAGAGAGCATCAACGATCTACAGTTTAATTTCTGATAAATAAGTTTTATTATCTGAGTGGCGTGATGTCCTGTTGAGGATTTTTTTTTTATATTTGATAAAATAAGAAGTGTAGATGAAGAGTGCACGCTTATAGACGCTGAATTATTCTCTCACTGTTTGATAATAAAACTCCAGCTGACTTTAAACCTCCCGGTTGTACTAAACCCGATAATAATTATCTTTCCAAGATGAGCCATAAAGCTGCTGAAATGAGTGCAGCTGCAGATCGAAGACTCGACTCAATTAAACAGATTGATCAGAGAAAGCGAGCTGTAGAAGGCGAGCCGCCATGATGGGAATACATAGAGATTAGAAACAAACACAACCTCACACACAAGTTCACACAAAATAATAATGACAATAATAACGCTTCAGAAAGGATCAGTGTGGTGGGACTTGGGTCGAAACGGAGGGATGGCAGCCATGATGGAAACGTCTGAGGCTCCACAACAGAATCAACAACTACAGAGATCTGTTTCGTGATTTTATTTACACTAATGTGATGTTCATCAGGTTTCCTGATCTATGAATGAATGAATGAACCTTTATTGTCACGTAGCCACAAGTACCAGTGATATTAGCCATCAACGCATCCATACATATACGCATACATGCAATTGACACAGGGGGAGTAGACAGGACAGGAAGACAGGGATGAAAAATACAGAGTAACATGAGGAGAAAAAAACAACAACCCCCACACTATGCTCCTGTGGGGAGTACAGTGTGGGGACATTAAAAAAAAAACCCACCTCAGCACATAAGCACAAAATACAATACAATTTACAACATGAAAACTTAGGACTCAAGGGGAAAGGTGGTGAGGGAGAGGGTGATCATGGGAGGGGGTGAGGGGGTGTGGGAGGGGCAGAGGTATAGGTAACCCAGCGCAAACAAGCAGTCTGGTCCTGCGCCCAAAGACGTTACTTACCCACTTGTTACACTGGGGGTAAAAACGGCGACCATGGGGAGTGGGGGAAGGAATACAAGAGAATCTAACAGCAGTGATCTTCAGGGGGAGTTGTTGTCCCAGCAATGGCCTTGGTCAAGACCAGGCCAGTGCTGTCTGAGGGAGCCAAAAGCAGATAAGATTGTGATTGTTTGGTCTTGGGGCGAGTAGATGCATTGCTTTACACGACTACTCTGTTCATCCATTCTGCTCTCCGAATCGATCCATTTTCCTTTGCAAAGCCAAAAGCTTCTCCATGATGTTATCCATGTTGCGGTTCAAGTTCTGAATAGCCACAGTCTGAGTGCCGACAGCTCTGCCCACCACTTCAATCATGTTGGGCAGCTTTATGGGGCTTTGGACAGCTGTCACCGTTTTCTGATTTCCTCGATAAACCAGGGCAATACCTAATCCAATCAGCAAAACACCTGTAATCATGATTCCGAATAGGTAGATGTCTTCAATGTTCTCCACAGAAAGAACCGCCAGGCACACAACCTGCCACTTCTCCCACACATCCATCGTGTAGCCAGCTGCGAACGTTCCGGCAGGATAGGCTGGTTCCCCCGAACCTAGGCTTCTCGTCGAGAAAATTGTGTCAATTGTGTTGAGAGACCAATTTATCAATTCCATGATTTTTAGTTTGGAGATCAGTGTGGAGAGAGTCTCTCAAAAGTATAGACAGTAGACAGAGTATAGACCAAGTTGTTAATGATTAATATGCACCCCCTGTATGACATTTTTGACAACAGCCATTTCCACCTTTCAATACGCTTTGCCCCCTCCCAAGTTTTCAGTATCAGTGTTGTTCCCCAGAAAAACACCCAAATACTTGAAGCCATTTTTTCCAAAGTAGCCCCTCCAGAAGACTTGGCACCCCTTCTCTCCATTGACCAAGCAATTAAGCCTCACTTTTGGACCAATTTAATTTGGCCGAAGATACAACTCCAAACTCTCTAAGTGCACTTAAAATTACCCCTATATCCCTTTCCCCATTAATTAATAACATTTTGTCATCAACATACTGTAAGCTGACAACCGCAGAGGCAACATACAGCCTGGCACATACACACCATATGGTGGACTGAGTCATCGCAGACGATGAATCTCATTCTCCCGGTCATTTAGTGACAATGCCAGTGATGGCTGAGGAGTCCAATGTGCAAAGCGCACATGCAATGGCAGTCATCGCAGATGAAGTGATGGTGTGGGGGTGATGAGTTGAGGGGCAGCGGCGGGGGCAACAGCAGCATGATGCCTTTGGAGGTGTTTCTCTATCAGCCTGGTAGTCCTCTTCAAAAGTTTTGCAGCCATCTTGGCAGATCTTGTGCCACTGGGCATGGTCTTGGACCTTCCTCTCCCAAGATGAAGGATCAATGTTGTAGGCCTTCAGGGTGGCTTTCAAGACATCTTTATAGCACTTTCATTGTCCTCCTTGAGATCGGCTGCCTGATGCCAGTTCCCCAAACATAAGGGCCTTTGGAATTCGCTCCTCTCCCATGCGCATGACGTGTCCTGACCATCACAGTTGGACTCGGGTGATGAAGGCCTCCACGCTTGTGATGTTACAATGCTCTAAAATGGTGGTGTTCGGGACCTTGTCCTTTCCTGTCAAGTTGCAGATCTTGCAAATGTCGTGCTGGTGAAATTGCTCCAGCCTCTTTATGCGGCATTGGTATTGTGTCCACATTTCACAGCCGTATAGTAATGTGCTTAGAACCACTGTCCTGTACACTTGAATTTTTGTGCTCAGTTGTGTGCTGCAATCTGACCAAAGGCAGTGCTGGAGATGACCATAAGAAGAGCTAGCATTGCTGATGCGTGCAGTGATCTTGTCATCTATCTTTGCATTCTGTGCTAGGATTCCTCCAAGGTAGCAAAATTTCTCCATGGACTTCAGTGGTTCTCCATTCACAGTGATGGTTTGAGTAGAAGGAGGTGATCCAAGTCCTAGTTGGTGCAGCACTTTGGTCTTGTTGATACTGACCGTGAGTCCAAATTGGGTACATGCTCTTGAGAAGGCATCAACGACGTGCTGAGCATCTTTGAAGGAATTACCAATCAGAGCACAATCGTCCTCATACAGTAATTCATGGAGCAGCATGGAAGTTGGTTCTGGTATTTGCCTGTTCTACACACTTTTCTTTCACTTGTCTGGCTGAGAAGAGCGTGTCTGTTGTGCCTCGTGAGGCGCAAAACCCACATTGGTTCTCTGGGATAGCTTCATTGGCAATGGAGTTGGTGAGGCAATTGATGATGATTTTCGCAAGTATCTTGCCAGCTATGGAGAGGAGTGATATGCCTCTGTGGTTGTCACAGCTGTGTCTGTTTCCTTTATTCTTGCTAAGTGAGAGAATTTCACTGTGCTCTAATATACATGTGACAAAAGGCTTTTAAAAATTACAACTGCCAAGACTGACCCTTATTGTAAAGTGTAAACACATCACCATGTATTGATGAGTTACTAACATTCATACTTAAACTGCAAACTATTTGTTTCATGTTAGCTAGCAGTTGAGGTAAGAGCTAAGCTAGATAGCATGCATTGCCGCACCAAGACCTGTCGTACAAGTATGTTGGGTTTTAAGTAGGGTAGGGTTTCAGTTAGAAAAGACCCATCACAGATATCGCTGGTGAAGCTACATTGGTTTTGTTTAGTCCCACCTTGAAAGATGGCCAAGCCAATGAATGGGCTTGTGTAATCCTGCTCCATGTGTAGCCTTGCTTCATTCTTCAGACTGCAGCGGAGTGTACTTGTAAAAAGTTCCTGTCAAAGCAGGATTCATGTGAATCCAGGAATACAATCGCAATAGGGAAAGAGCAAAAACAATAAGGAATAGCAAAAGCAATAGGATACAGTATAGTAAAAGCAATAAAGAAATGCATCAATTTTTTTAATCCATTTATTTTCATTTTTATTTCTGCATTTATTTTCTTATTCTTTTTGTTTTATTTTCTTATTCAACATTTATTTTCTTTTTCTTTTACATACCTATTTTATATGGCACTCCTCTGACTCCATAGGTAAGATTTATATTTTGAAAAGGGTCTCTTTCACAATACCTTCTCCCAAACATACAGTAAATACTATACAAATACAATAAAATTTATTTACGTATATTACTAACCCTATTCCCAGAAAAGTTGAGATATTTTCCAAAATGCAATAAAAACATCTAGGGTTTGTTAATTCACGTGAACCTTCATTTAACTGACAAAAGTACAAAAAAAAAAAGATTTTCAGTAGTTTCACTGACTAACTTAATTGTATATTGTGAATTTAAAAAAAAGTTATACTTTGATGCCTGCAACACTCACAAAAAAAGTTGGGCCAGAGGCAAAATAAGACTGAAAAGTTTATAGGATAAAATAACACAATTTTGGAAGATTCCACAATAAGCAGGTTAATTGGTAACATAATTGAGTATAAAAGAAGTATACACCAAAGGCTCAGTATTTGCAAGCAAGGATGGGTTGTGGCTCACTGCTTTGTGCCAAAATTCCTGAGAGAATTATTTGTCAATTCAAAAGAACATTTCTCAACACGAGATTTTAGGTCTTTCAAAATTTACATTACATAATATTGTGAACAGATTCAGGGAATTCGGAATCATCTCTGTGCGTAAAGGGAAAGGTCAGAAACTACTGTTGAATGTGTGTGACCTTCGAGTCCTCGGGTGGCACTGCCTAAGAAACCTTCATGCTAATGTGACAAAATATGGCCACATGGGCTTGGGTGTGTTTCAGAAAACCGTTGTCACTTAACACTGCACTGTTAAAAATTTACTGTAATATTTACAGTAAATTACTGGCAGCAAAGTAGCCAGTATTTTACTGGAAAATTTACAGGAACAAAACCCTACTGTAAATTGTGGAACAGTGTTACTGTAATTTTTACACTACTGCAAGATGTTACTGTAAATTTTGCTGTAAAAATATAACTGCATTTTACTGTAAATTTTACAGTATTGCATTCTCTCTCTGTATTTAGTTGGGGTATTTTACTGTATATTTTACAGTTAACAAGGTCTATACTGTTAAAGGACCTGCATGGATTTTTGGAGAAAAATAACATTTCTGCTGTAGCCTATTCTGTATAAAAAAAGGGAAAAGGGAAATATCATTTTTCAATTTATATGTATGATGATATTTACTGGTATGGATTCAATTACAAATTGGGTATAAAATTAACAAAGGCAGATTTCACATGTAACAGCCATGACTGTACCCTATGGAGCTGTGTGGATGAATAATCTAACAAGGAACAAATATAATTAGTAAATTATTGACAAAGTTGAATAAGTAAAAGAGATGAATTTATTCACAGACACAAGACTCATATTGCATACATATGAACATTCTTATAATTATATTTATACAGGTACAAATAACAAATGTCTTAATCTTTGATGCAAAATAGCAGAATATCTGTATACAAGTAACACAATTATGATTAGTAAAGAATTAACAAAGTTGAACATGTAAAATAAATGGGATGTATTCACCACCACAACCCTTTTTTTGCACACACAAAAAATGATTGTAAATATTTCTATATAGGCGTATATACAAACAGTAAATTTTTTAAACTGTAACCTATCAATATTTATACATGTAAGGTAGTACAGAGAACATTTTATTTCATATAACAATGCAATTCAAATACATTTGGCATATAAGCATTAATTCTTTCCAATACACATGTATGTATAAAATCATGTCATTCCACTTGTCTATATATTTACCTTTTAGTACATAAATACTAAATATTCCATCATAAATCTAATACTATTATGTCCCAAAAGTCAATTTCAGTGTTCAAATTATATCACATTAGACGTACCCTGCGCAGTGTCACGATACGCAGTAAGTTTGGATTTCCAACAAGCCAAGATGTATTAGGGCCCAATGGCCGCCACGTGTAGATCTAATGCATGTACACAGTCACAGAAACAGGCTAATGTTTAGGCCTAAAAACCAACGTTAGATTGTGTCCGTATACTTGTAGAATTGATACAGATGTTGCCGACTTATGCACACATTGAAAAATACCAGTCATAAAAACAAATCAGTATGAGTTCAACATCCAGTAAAGCTTATTATATTTAAAGGCAACTTGCAAAAGAGCTTGCTTCCTGCTCCCTTACCAGATTTACAGCAGTGGGTGAATGGGTTGCATCAACATCTGTCCTCTTGCTTCGTGCTTAGCGCCAAAAAATTCCCAGAAACCTTTGTGCGTTATGGTAGCAGTACGCTGTACTGTATAAACGTAGCCACCTACAGTTATTTACTGTATAAGTATCACACAGTATCTTACTATAAAATAATACAGTGCTATACTGTAAATTTTACAGCAACCGTTCACATTAATGCAGAAAAGTACATCGGGATTTTGGAGCAACATATGTTGCTTTCAAGATGACATCTTTTCCAGGGATATTTCAATAAGACAATGCAAAACCAGATTTTGCATATATTACAAAGGCATGGCTGTGGAAGAAGAGGGTGCCTGTCCTCTCTGTCCCCAAAAGAAAATGTGTGGCGAATTTTGAAACAACCCTGTACTGCTGCACACCTTAAGACCTATTTGCAGGAAGAATGGGACACAATAATACTTGAAATACTTCATCACTTGGTGTCTTCAGTCCCTAAACAGCTTTTAAGTGTTGTGAGAAGGAATGGCAACATTACAAAGTTGTAAATGGTTTACCATACCAACTTTTTTTTAAATGTGTTGCAAGAATCAAAATTGAAATGTGTTTATTTTGAAAAACAATAAAATTCATGAGGTAAAACCAAATAATGTGCTATTGTATTGTTTTGAGTGCAGAAAAGTCAAAATCATGCATGTTAGACCCTATCCCGACTATGTTGATATTTGACCTTCTAGACGTTCTACTTCCCGTGATTACCAAAATGGTGAATACATCCCTATCGACTGCTCATTTCCCTGCAGACTGGAGAGAAATGATTGTATGATTATGAACCCACTTCTGAAAAAAGCATGCTTTTAAGACTCAGCTTTTAAGAGCTTGCATCTGGTCAGTAACCTCCAGTTTGTTTCCAAAGTGACTGAGAGAGCAGTAATCAACTATGCATCCATACTGTATGTCTAGAAATGGTTTAATCCCTATATTGCAGTCTGCATACAGAAAGTTTCATAGCACTGAGACAGCACTGCTAAGAGTTGTCAATGATATTCTCTTTGACATGAATAGGCAGCATATCTCACTGTTAGTGCTGCTTGATTTAAGTGCAGCACTTGATACGGTAGATCATAACATATTGTTGCATCGCCTGGAGATCTCATTCAACGTTACCAGGTCTGCCCTTTAATGGTTTGCATTGTACCTATCTGGACAATCTCAGCGTGTTTTAGCTAAAGGAGAGATGTCGGACAGTTTTTCTCTTCCATTTGGTGTTCCACAAGGGTCATGTCTTGGGCCATTGCTTTTTACAGTCTATACCAATAATCTCTTTAAAGTTATCAAGGCTCACTTACCACATGTTAAAAGCACTATACAAATAAACTCGACTTGACATGTGCATGTCTATGCTAATGATATTCAGCTATACCTATCGTTTAAGCCAGATGGTTCCATGAGTGAAATGGAGGCATTGAATGCAATAGAATAGTGTTTAAGAGCTAAACAGACATGGATGGCTGTTGACAGATTAAATTGAAATGAAGAAGAAAAAAAATGAATTCCTAATAATTGGAACTCGCCAACAACTTAGTAAAATTAGCATTAATGAATTATTTGTTGGAAACACTAGCGTTACTCTCGTTAATGCGGCAGATTATGGATTGCCTGCTACACACATAAATAAGCTACAACGGGTACAAAATGCAGCTGCTAGATTGATCTCTAACACTCCGTGCATTTGCCATGTTTCACCTGTATTGTACGAGTTACATTGGCTACTGGTAAAGTATAGGTTGATGTTTAAAATTATTTTAATTACTTTTTAGGCTTTTTGTGCACCATCATACATCACTGAACTTTTATGTCTTAAAGTAGCGACAAGATATGAACTATGCTCAGATAATGAATGGTTACTTGCATCTCCTGTGCTACGAATTAAGAAGATTACAAGAGATAGGGCTTTTGCTGCGGTTGCGCCAGTTTTGTGGAATTCATTACCCAGCCAGTTAAGAGCTAATACTAGTTTAGATGACTTTAAATCTGCTTTGAAGACACATTTATTGAGGTTAGCTTATGTTTTGTAACATTATTGTTTGTTATTTATTTTAAAAATTATCTTATGATAGTCTATATATGACATTTTAAATTTTACTGCTTATATATACAGTGGGGCAAAAAAGTATTTAGTCAGTCACCAATTGTGCAAGTTCTCCCACTTAAAAAGATGAGAGG
>JAPEKO010000027.1:1023889-1038511 GCA_027576075.1 Cathorops hypophthalmus
CACCTTTCCTAACATTGACTTCACAAAAAAGGCGGCGAAGATGGTGGTTTGGCCGATTTAAAGAATGCGTTTCAGACCGACAGACTGACGGACGGACAGACATACCCTCTTATAGAGATGCTGGGATGCATCTAAAAAAGGGGTTGTTCATCGCCAGTTCCCCATGAAGTTCACTTTTGCGTGTACGGCCCACAAAGTACAAGGCATGACGATGGCGTCGACGGTTGTGTGCCTGAAACAGGTCTTTGAACCAGGCATGGCTTACGTAGCCCTCAGCTGCACAACTTCGCTGGGAGGTCTGACCATCTGTGACTTCGATGAAAAAGATATATGCTGACCCCAAAATCAAGACAGCTCTGGAAAGTATGACTTGAGCTTCTTTCAAGAGCTGTAGACCATTAAGTTTTGTTTTTTTTTTAAATCTATACAACAAACTTCAAAGGTTTTGACAATTGTCCACCACAACACACAGGGTCTGCTATGTCACATGGTGGACCTGAGAGCACATCACGAACTCCAACGAGCAGATGTGCTTTGCCTTACGGAGACATTTGTCGGGGTCTTCTGCAGCCGAAACTTTTCAATTGGAGGGGTACACCACGTTCACACGTAGCAGACAGCTGTCTTACAACAGTTGTGTGGACATGGCAAAAAAAGATGGAGGTGGAGTTGCAGTGTACTGTAGAGACGATATGCAAGCAGAGCCTCGCAGGTACATGCAACAGGTCACTGATTTGGAATTGCTTGTTGTTGAAATTGAGGCTCCAGTCAAAGTACTAGTGTCACCTGTTTATAAACCACCAAAATTTTCAATTGGGAATCTTTCTCCAAAATGTGAAAAACCTCTTGGACTCATTTTTTAAATCACCAGCCCATCATTGTTTGTGGCGATTTTAACAAGGATCTCCTTTCAAAAGGAAAAAAAGTAATCAAAGATTTCAGTCCAGAGGTTACACTCAAAAAAAAAAAAAAGTCCACCACTGAGAACACACCGATTGACCACATTTATATTTCACATCCTGATGTCTTCAATCAGGTGTTCTCCAAACATACTACAGTTACCACAGTCCAGTTTATTACATTTTGACTAACTAAGCCTCTCCAGCCAACACATGGTCCATAGAAAAGTTAGTGTTTCTGTATCCTGTAAAGTATACATATTTAATATATGTAGTTTCTAGGCACTCATTGAGCCTGTTCAATGAGTCGTTTATTTTCAAATGTTATTGTACTCTCTATATTCTGTAGTGTGTTAATTGACAATTTTTTTTGTAAAAAAACTTCGTGTTTCATTTTGTAACAACTTGTGTGGGTGTCTTTTCTTATTTAATTGTTTTTCATATCCATGTTTCAGGTCACTCATTCAGGTTTGTTCAATGAGTGCCCAGCTTTTCAATTGTGTAGTATTATGTCAATGTTTAAGCTATTGTTAAGACTAATCATTGTAGTGGCATGTGTTGGCTGGAAATAGTTGAATCTTATAACTATGTAAATGTAGTGTAATTATTTATGTAATAAAGGAGTCAGCATTATCGTGTCGTCCTCATCTATTGAGATAATGAGAACGACCGTCAATGTAAAATGTTGTAATTAGCTACATTATATTAGCTAAGCTAAGCCAATGTAAACCATGTACTCATGTAAATCATGTATTGTAATGTGGGTTTATGTAAAGTCAAGCTGCATGTCAACCAGGTCCATCAAAAGGTATCTTTCTTCCTTTGAATTATTCCCTCACATTGAGTCATGTAACTAAATCGCCCTCCCCTTCTCCAGTCTCTATTCTCTCTTTACTGTCCATTCATGTTCAACAGGAGTATCTCACAGCAGACTGAGGAAGAAGACATCAAGACCACCACAGCTGATCTCTTTGCAGTGAAGACCGCAACCAATCACAAAAAAGGGAAGAAATATTTCATAACTTTTGATCAAATGTTTTGAAACCTGTAACCTGTCTTTTTTTTTTTAATCTGGGAAGACTCAAGAAGACCTCCAGAAGAGAGCAACCCAACAAAAAAAAAAAAGGGAAGAAATTTCATTAAGTTTGTGATCAAATGTTTACACAGCTATTTGGAAAATGTAACTGTGTCTTTTAAATCTGGGAACAAGATCTAGGATGACGACCTCCAGAAGACTACAACAGCTCACTCTCCAGTGAAAACAGCAACTCAGCAGAAGAACGCAAGGGACAAGATCTAGAATGAAGACCTCCAGAAGACTACAGCAGCTCACTCTCCAGTGAAGACTGCAACCCAGCAGAAGAACGTGAGGAACATTCAGCATTGTATCTTCACTGATTGTATATCAAACAACACTTTGAAAACTGCACCTGCCTAATGAATATGGTTTTAATTTTACAACAGAAGACTTAGGAAGAAGACCTCCAGAAGACTTTTCCTTTAGTTTCCTGATGGGTTTGGTGGTCCCGTTTTCACAGCATTGTTTCTTGGTAGATTAGGTCTCATTGTATTTAGTATGGAGGATACGCCCCAGGTCCTAGGGCCCATGATTAGTTGACCCGAGTACCTTACAGGCTTTTGTTGATTTTTGCTGACTCATCAGGTGTTTTTCTACACTGTAAAAAATGTCCGTGAAAATTACAGTGAAAAACTGTGAAATGGCAACAGAAAAACTGTAAACCTAGAAAAAGCTTACTGTTGTAGAATAAACATTGAATTACCATAAATTAAAAAACTATCAGAGATGTTGTTTTTAATTGTTTTAACATGTGAAATATATGGTGAAAATCTGAAATGGTGACAGCATTGGACAGTCATATTAAAAATAGCACATTACTGTATTATTCACAGTGTAAATACCTTAAATAAAAAACATGCTGTCAATGATATTTTTTACTATTTTAGTATGTGAAATACAGGGTGAAAAACTGAAATGGAAATGGTAATAGATTGTAATATTAAAAACAGCACATTACTGTATAATTAATTTAGGCATCAGACATTCCACAGATTAAAAAAAATAAATAAATCAACAATGTACATTTAACCCACAAGGTGCATAAGGTTAGTCTGTGTGGATTCTACTGACCAAAATATTGTCCCGTGTTACAGTGCGCAAGTGCTGAGAGTAATCAATAGCCCACAATTCCAACAATAGTCCTATAATTGTCCAGTCTGGAAAAAAAACATGCTATGACTTGGTGCAATAGGCCTAGTGCAGTGATTACAAATTCAGTGACCTTAGATTTAGCTTTGCTTTAGATTCCTGAGAAATACTAGCCCAATTCATATAATTTGTCTTCATTCTATCTTTAATAATTTCCCTTATTATTTTATCTATTTTCTGCATTATTGTCAGGCCTATGGTATTTAATCGTATACAGTCTGAGCTGGGCTTAATACTCCTGAGACATACTCCTGCCCAGCAGGTGGCGACCTACCCTCAAAATCCTTTTTTCTCATTAGCGCGGGCATTTGCCCGGGCATGTCCATGCAAACTCATAGATCTGTGCAAACTAGCCTGGGAAACCCCATGCTGCTTTGAACGATTGTTCGTCAGGTGTTAATCAGGCAACATGCAAACTGTAAGACTGCAAAAAAGTGTAATTCTCAGCGAGTTTCGAAGCCGGGATAGCTAAGCTAGTCAGGCATACTTTGTACAGACTTAATTCATTAGTAAAATTGGTAGCAGATAAAATTCCTCTGTACCGCTCTGTTAAGGTAATATTAATTTGTTTTATGTTGGGCTGCAGCAGTGTGAAGTTGTATTTGTTGCAAAGCAGCCCCATGTGTCCTAGGCTACCTGTGAAATTCATTTGGCTTGAGTAGTGTATGCACACGCTCTCACTAAGTCCATATGCATGCATTGCGTGTTGTAAGGATTTGAATGTTGTTGAAGCTGCACAAGTGTTCAGTAAGGCCAGGCATTTACTTTGTACAGACTTAGTTCATGATAAAAAAAAAAAATGTTTATTGTATATTGTACTAGTGTGTATCCCATTGTTGTTGCATAATGAATGTTGAAGCCCAATGGGAACTAAAGAAAAATCTTAACAGTTTTATATTTGGTACAACAACTAGCTAGAAATGTGGCAGTGTAATTTCTGTGGGAAGTCGTTAAAAACACTAAGGGGTTATGTTCTTCATTGCAAACTTCATAGAAATGAGCCACATTGTTTGTTTAAATGTTGCACCAAGACATTTTTCAGGTATGGTGCATTTAAAACACACTTCTACCGCAAACACAACATGCCTGAATCTGATCATGTTGGTGCTGTCGTTGGTGCTTACAGGTGCCCAGTTGCCTTGTGCAGTCATCACAGCCAAACGATCAAGGACCTTTTGGGTCATCAGAAGAAACATCTTGAGGAAGGACATGAAGTATGCTGTCCGGTGAGTGGATGTTCAAGTGTTTTCAAAATCAAATCTTCATTTACAGCTCACATTTCACGAAAACATGGAGACATTACAGACAGCAGCATTAATGACCTGTACAGAGACTTACCAAGACAGTCAGCAGTTGTAGCTACGCCTACCGCTGACTCTGAAGTTACAGAGACTGAAAATGTGATTGAGACTGAGGGGAGAGAGGATGAGGATATGGATACATCAGGAGATTTTGGTGATCTGTATTTGAGAAATGTGAGTTTGTTTTATTTGAAATTGCAGGGAAAGCTTCTGCTTCCTGCTTCAACCATTCAAAGTATTGTTGAGGAGATGGTTAACATACACGAGTTAGGCCAGGCATATACTTTGAGCAGACTTCGTTCTTTACTACAAAATGACACATCACTCTCCGATGATGACATAACTAAAGTTTGTGATTCTGTCAAAGAGTCTGATCTCTTTACTGAATGTCACACAGGGCCAATGAGGACTGTATATTCAAGAACTGAGACTTTCAAAAAAATGTTCCATTATGTGGAGCCAAAGAAATTACTCTTAGGAAGAGATGAAAATGGAAAAGACCGATTTGCATATTATGTTCCCATCAAAGACACTCTGAGACATTTCCTAGAATCTAAGCTTTGGCTAGATCAGAGTGCACATGTGACAGAACAGTCAGAGACGGGGGTCTTGAGTGACATTAGTGATGGTAGCTTATTTAAACAGAGCGAGTTTTTCAAGAACAATCCATCCAGTTTAAAACTCGTGCTCTACCAGGACTCGTTTGAGGTTGCTAATCCGCTTGGTTCCGCAAAGGCGAAGCATAAAGTGCTTGCTGTTTATATGTCCGTTGCCAATTTACCACCACATGTGAGGTCTGACACTGACCATATGTCACTTGTGCTACTGTGCCGAGAGAATGATTTCAAAACATTTGGGCATTCAAAGGTTTTCAGTGATTTGATGAGTGACCTGAAAGAGTTGGAGGAGACTGGAATCTTGACGACAAATGGAACTGTACGTGGAACACTATATTGTATTGCTGGTGACAATTTGGGGTCCCATTGTATCGGTGGCTTGTCAGAAAATTTCAGTTCGTCACAGTACTTTTGTCGGTATTGCCTGGTAACCCGGAATGAATTTCAGAGTGACAATCCGAATGTATGTGGACCATTGCGCACAATTGAGAAGTACAATTCTTCTCTTGAGCGCCTTCAAAATGAAGATGCTCCTGAAGGCGTGAAGTTTGATTCAGTCTTCAATTCTTTACACCACTTCCATGTTTGTCAGCCAGGACTGCCTCCATGTCTGGGGCATGACATCTTTGAAGGCATTTTGGCATATGACATGGCGCTTTATCTGAAATATTTCATAAAGCAAAAGAAATGGTTCTCTTATTCTACTCTCAATCGACGCATTTGTCAGTTTAAGTACTGTTTGTCTGATGCTTCTACAAAGCCATGCAGAGTCAAACCTCTTGCAAAAAAGCTGTCAGGACAGGCGATACAGAACTGGAATTTTCTCAGGCTGTTGCCTCTTCTGATAGGTGACAGAGTGAAAGACACAGCTGATGATGTTTGGCAGTTGACTCTGCAGCTGAAGAATATTGTGGACATGGTCTGTGCTCAGAAAATATCTGTCTCACAGGTTGCATTTCTTGAT
Source organism: Cathorops hypophthalmus (assembly GCA_027576075.1). NCBI lineage: Eukaryota > Metazoa > Chordata > Actinopteri > Siluriformes > Ariidae > Cathorops > Cathorops hypophthalmus. The sequence goes on from JAPEKO010000027.1 coordinate 1,029,898, forward strand.
GTTCTCATTCAAGAGTATTTGGAGTCAAGAAAATCTCTTTTTCCAAGCACAACACTGAAACCAAAGCATCACTATTTACGCCATTATCCAGCACTTATTCTGAAATTTGGGCCCTTGATTAGACTTTGGACGATGAGATTTGAGAGTAAGCACAGTTATTTTAAGACATGTGCAAGGAATCTGAAGAATTTCAAAAACCTCTGCTTGACTCTCTCTCAAAGACATCAAATGCTGCAGGCTTATCTTACAGCAGATTCCCTCAACCAGGCTATTCTGCAGGTCAAAGACAGTTCTCCATTCTATGTAGCACTTTACAGTGGAGTTATCCAGGATGCTGTCAGGGAGTTTGGCTTTACTGAGACAGACACAAAGGTTGCAGTTGAGATGTCCTACAAGGGTACATTGTACAAAAAAGGACAGTTCCTTGTGATTGGAAAAGATTCTGTGAACTTTGTTGAACTTGGGCTTATTTTGCTAAGAAATGAGAGAATTAATTTTGTAGTGTCAAAATACAGGACTGTGTTTTTACCTCATTTCCACATGTACTCAGTAAAGAAAGAACATGAAGAGATGTGCTGTCTTAACATTTACGACTTGGCTGATTTCTATCCATTACCTTCTTACTGGAAAGATGGATACCAATTTGTTCCATTGAAACATGGTGTGTTGGCACAGTAGGCCTAATTGAAACTTGAACTATTTACTAAAACTGAAAACTTTTTTCTTCCATTAGAAATGGACAATCGAGACGACATCAGAAGTTCCATTTCAAGTGTTCTACCGGACCTCCCTGGATCCATCCTGAATATTGTGGAGGAGACACTGCAGTCTCTGGGAGTGGGGACCACTGACGATTTCCAGTTCGTCCAAGAGGCTGATCTCCTGTCTGTTTTACGACCAATACAAGCAAGAAAACTTGTAGCTTCTTGGAAGCAAACCTGTAAGTACAACTCAATTGAAATCCCTTTACATAACCAAATATGTCAGTGTGGTTGTTTGATACAGTTTATCATGTGTATATAGTTAATAGCCAATTATAAGATTTAGTTGACAGTGACATGACTGCAGCTGTTGCTGGGATACAGCAGTGTGGCATGTAGTTTGTTTGTAGTGCATAGTTGAAAGAAAAATGTGTGTGAACTGAGATTGCTTGGATTTCTCTGCTTAAGTTTGGACACAGCTTTGTATAAGCCAATTTTGTTGTGATGGAGAATTGTGATTGGGGGGATGTGTTCTAACTCCTCTGTAATACGTTCTGGAATTGGAGGAATGGAGAAGTTTGAGGGTAAAACATTTGTGTTTTAAAATCGGCATCCAATTTCACTCACTGGCTTTTAAAAAAAATTATATTCCCTTGTCTTATGAAAACGGTTAACATTTTGTCTCCTCTTGATCTTCATGGTCTCTTAATTGCAATTGCCAGATGCATGATGCATTGCCAGATGTAGTTCTCTAAGGTGATATTTTCTGTCTGTAGTGCAAGAAAAGCCTGTAAGTGGAATTGACAGATTTATCATTTCCTATGTGACCAGATGAGTTGTACTTAACGTTTTGTCTCTCTTTGGTCTGCAACATGCTTCATGTATTGCACATATCAGTTGCTTTCCTTTCAAACCACAATAGAGAGCTCTCAGATAGAAATTTAAATCTGTTGGCACACATTTTACTAAGTCATGCATGTCTTTTTTTTTTTTAACCATTTTATTCAAAACTGAATGCAATTTTATGCAGCATATATTTGGCCTTATGGCCTTCGCACACCATTGCTATTGAATACCAAATGAAAACGAAGCAATCCATCGTTTTTGTTTTACAGCTCAGGGCCCTGGAACCCAAAGCCAGCCAGATGTTAACCCTTCAACTTCATCATCCCTTCTCACCTCTCCTACCTCCTCTCGCTCCTCCATGTCACCTTGTCCATCACCTAGAAACCTGCTCAATGCCGATTGGGTTGACCGCTTTGAAGTTCCTACTGACAAATTTCCAGAGGCTCTGATGCAATGCCTCGAGAGAGGCAAGAGACCTGTCCCAAGTTTAAGAAGAGAAATGATCAGAATCGTTGCAACAGAGATGATGGTGTGTCCGTCTCCTACGAAGCAAGCTTCTACAGAAATCGCCAAAAAGTTAGTTGGCAAGTATCCTCAGTCATTAAAGGATGTCATCGAAGGGGAAGTCGTGGGGACCGGATACCACAGTCTTGTTAAACAGCTTCAAGCCCGTATAGACAACAAAAAGCGGCATGCAATCCCAAGAATACAAAAACGCAAACCATTGTCAGACAACTCTGATACAGACAAGGTCCCAGCAAAAATGAAAGCGTCAGTCCAAGATACGTACGGCTGTGTTAAGTGGGACATGAAGTTCATGCCAGTCTCAGAAACCCTGGAAAGCCAAAATGAAAAGAGAGAAAAAATGAGGATTCTGTGGGAACAAGGCACTTTCAACCCAGACGAGGTGAAGGAGTTGATGGAATCTACATTCTATTCACAGCGTAAGGCAATTAACAGTGGAACAGCGCTTCAAACGCTGAGAAAAGAGTGGCCTTTTTTGTTTCACGAAATTGGGATTTCTTCCCACTACCAGGAGCTAACTGGACTGCCACTAACAGAGACATTCCTGAAAAGTGTGGGGAAAAAGGGAAAGCAGCTCCTAAACTTCATGGCAACTGTTTGTGCAAACAAGACCAGGCGAGTCTTTGAGACCTTGACCAAGCTGAAGTTCCAGAGAGGGCAGTTGGAGGGCTGCTCGGATGACGTGAAGGATATGCTGCTTTTGCTGCTCTCCTACTTTAACGAAGACGAGGCATCCCTGTTCCACTACACTGAAGAAACCAACCAGGCAGCTGACGTTCAGGTGGACTGCTTGCCGGTGACGCCATGCATCATTGTGTGTGGTAAGTGGTTTTTTTCTGTTTTTGTTTTCTGTTTATTTTTCCCCAGCTGCAGCTTTGAACACAACTGTAATATAAAAAAGATGATCTGCACACTTCAGGTCTTTTCTTGTGCAAAATAGCTTTACAAGACCTTAAGTGTGCAGATTCTCTCCTTTTTTATGTAGAAGTCTCCGGTAAATCCTACACATTCTCAACAGATGAGCGGTGACCCTTCACTACTAACAAACCTGTAATGCCTGATATTTAAATCTTTACAGGAGCCTCCTGCTACAGTGCCAATAGATTCATGCTGAGCATTGATGGCAAGATCGTCAATGACAACATCGCCCAATTCATCGCCGCCATCAACGTAATGTTCGGCAGCTACTACTGCCTGAACATCCACTATCCAGTGCAGTTGAGATCAACGCTGGAGTTCCTTCAGAGGTGTGTGTGTGTGTGTGTGTGTGTGTGCATAGAACGGTTAACAACCCAGCAGCGGGATCGTCATCCCCTTTCTTGTGCCAGGCGGCACAGGAAGAGCACTACAAAATGAATTTTTCAGTCCACTAATGTGCGTGTTGATGGTCAAATCATCAGAAACTGACTTCATAAGGAGAGTATGAGGGCCTGGTATCCACATGTGGGGTCTGTGTTTACAGAGCACCCTCATAACCCTCCTCATGAAGTCTGTTTCTGATCATTTGATCAGAAACCCTCACATCAGTGGACTGCAAAGCAAATTTTTGCAGGGCTCTGGCAGTGCTCTTGCTGTGCCACCTTGCTTAAGGAAAGAGATGGTAATCCCACTGCTGGGTTGTAAAACGTCCCATGGCCTCTTCCACGTCCCCTGATGTACTGGCATATCTCCTGGCATGTCCTCCATGCTCTGGACACTATGCTGGGGGACACGGTACATCACAGAAGTATGTCATTGCATTGTTTTGGTGTTCTCTATTTAATGGCCTGTTCAGTATCATTTCTGCATACTGCAATTTACCCTTTAAACTGTGCTATTTTCAATATTTAGCCCCTTTTCTGAATTGTCTATAATAGAGTGGTCCTCACCTTTTTTGATGTTTGCAGCTGTCTCTGTTATTTAGCTAAGCCAAAGCAACCATGCAACAAACATAAAAAAATTGGTGAATACCACTACTTTATTAAAGACAATTCAGAAAAGGGGCTAGATGTTCAAAATGGTGCACTTTAACACTTCTCCTTTAACACTTCTGTTGCTTCCCTCTTTGCTGTTTGGTCAAAATAGCAGACTGTAGTGTGCTCAAGGATGGAAACAATTCACATCCCTAAATCTGTTCATTACAGCATTGCCATCCAGTGCTTTGCCCAAGTCTTGGTTAAGCACTTTGTTATCGATACGCCATCTTGAATGTTGTGCTTTAGAAAATAACTATTTTCTGTACTATTTGCTGTACCCTAAGATGTTGGACATCCCGCTTTTCTTTTGTTGCATGCATTGTCCCTGAGTACAACATGTACTTGATGTTTTGTTCTTAATCCACTGTGAGCTTGAAACGCTGGGCACATAACACAGCTTCTGCCCCACTAAGTGATACAGGTGGAGTGGATGCTCGTAATGCTCCCCATGTAGAATGAGATAATGATGGGTGGTAGGGCACTGGCCTGCTTCTGTTTGCGCAGGAAGTAGAGGCACTGCTGGGCTTTTTTTGTCAGTGGTGCAGTGTTGGTGGTCTAGGAGAGGTCTGCTGATGCGCACTTCAAGGAATTGTGTGCTTCTCACACACTCCACAGCAGCACCATCAATGGTCAGTGGGAAGTGTTTGGTGTGGCTTCCTTTGTCTTGATGCCACGTAGCCAGATGTTCTACCTCTTTCCTGTAGTGGGTTTCATCAGCCTTGGTGATGAAACCCACCAGATTTGTGTTGTCCGCAAAGTTCACCAGGTGGTGGAAGCAGACAGTGCCTGTCTGAATTCTGAGATCAGATCATTGTATTTCATCACAAGTGGGGCTGAAATTGTAAAATACTGACCTTTTTCTTTGTTGTCCAAGGTGTCTGAACACGGTACACCATGTGTATTTGGGTGCTTCAAAAACAACTGAGGTTTTTTTTTTTGCTTTCTTTACATAGGTGTTTTTTCAACATCAACCCAGAGAGGGGCACAAAGGTTGAGACGAAAAAAAACAAGAAGCAACTGCCGGTAAACCCTAGGGTCCTTACCCTCATCGCTGATCTAGCAGATCATGAGTGGAGAGAGACTAATTAACACTCTGGATACCCACTCTAGCAATGTGATGGCTTCATAGGTACACACACACACCTCTGAAGGAACTCTAGCGTTGATACACGCACACACTCAGCCGCAACGACCTATGCCCTGCACTCGTCCCGAGACGGCTCCCTGGGACTGTTCCCCAAGACAACTTATTTCTTGATGTACATTTGTGATATGCATAAGTGTGGGGGGCTGTTATCGGAATTTATTGCTTTTGTTTGTTTGTTTTTTAAAGTCCTGCTTGAATAGATGCCTGCTGTGTTTTACAGATAATGACTACACCCCTTGTGAAAAGTGACATTTTGAACATTATTTCAATAAGTACACATGCTATTTCCAAAATGTGCATAGAGTAAGTTTAATACATCTGTTGAGTTACAAAAGAAAAGTAAGGTTAATAGTAAAATATAACTGACATAGTGTTCCAGAAACCTGCTTAATGCCGATTGGGTTGACCGCTTTGAAATTCCTACTGAAAAATTTCCAGAGGCTCTGATGCAATGTCTCGAGAGAGGCAGGAGACCCATCCCGAGTTTAAGAGAAATGACCAGAATCGTTGCAACAGAGATGATGACGGCGTGTCCGTCTCCTACGAAGCAAGCTTCCACAGAAATCGGCAAAAAAGTTAGTTGGCAAGTATCCTCAGTCATTTAAGGATGTCATCAAAGGGGAAGTCGTGGGGACCGGATACCACAGTCTTGTTAAACAGCTTCAAGCCCGTATAGACAACAAAAAGCGGCATGCAACCCCAAGAATACAAAAACGTAAACCGTTGTCAGACAACTGACACGGATTTTAAGTTATATTATTAACCTTACTTTTCTTTTGTAAACTCAACAGATGTTGTATTAAACTTACTCTATGCACATTTTGGAAAGAACTTGTGTGCTAATCAAAATACTGTTCAAAATGTTATTTTTCAAAAGCGGTGTGGTGGGCTCGTTAATGTATATAATGAGGGCATTGTATATAATATCTTTGTTTGCTCCTGGATTTTGGTGATATCCACAGTAACTATTTGGGGTTTTTTTTTACCCTGAGACGTTGGTTGTTTGTTTATTCTACTTTTTCATCCTCAAAGTTTGATCCAGGTTCAGAGTTTGGAGATTTTATTGCTGTTTTTAAGTCCTGCTTGAAAAGCTGCCTACCATGTTATACAGTGAACACCGATAATTACTACATCCCCTTTGAAAAGTAACATTTTTGAACAATGTTTCAATAAGTACGCATGTTATCTCCAAAATGTGCATAGTGTAAGTTTAATACATCTGTTGAGCTTACAAAAGAAAAATAAGGTTAATAGTATAACAAGTGACAGTGTTCCATTTTTGTGCAATTATAGTGGTGCAAAAGTGAGTGCACTTTTGATTTGACGAAAATGGAAAAACGGGTCACTTGAGTTATATTATTGACCTTACTTTTCTGTTGTAAACTCAACAGATGTATTGAACTTAATCCATGCACATTTTGGAAATAACTAAATATGAGGGCTTTGTATATTATGTCTTTTTGTTTGGTCCTGGATTTTAGTGATATCCGCAGAAACTGTTTGTTTGATTATTCAAGGTTTGGAGACAATAAAAAAAAAAACCTGCTTGAATAGCTGGCTACTGTGTTTAATATTGGTAATGAGTGTAATGAATGATTGAATGAATCTTTATTGTCCAGTGATGCTGTCATCCACAGGTGCTGGTAATTCTCAGATTATTCTTATTTCAGATTTTAACAGGACTTGACCCTAAAATGAGGTAATAAATTATGTGAAATGTATGGGAATTCCCCTTAAAGGCAACATGTATAAACTGTGAATCGTACGGATGAGCAACACAATTGTGCTGTTGTTTTAGCAGGATTAAACCATAAAATAAGGTAATAAGTTCTGTGGAATGAATAGAGATTCACCTTAAAAGCAAATGGTTTATACTGTGAATTGAACAGTCATACCGTCAAGGCATAAATAATTGCTGTTGTTTTAACAGAAATTGACCATAAAATAGGGCAATAAATGCTGTGGAATGGATAGTATTTCACTTAAAAAACAACAGGGTTACATTGTGAATTGTACAGCTATATACCATGAGCCTACATGCAGTTTCACTGTTATTTTAACAGTAACTCCCCTTTATTCTAACATTTTGAGACTGTTGGTTTTACAAGTGTTAATATACCTTACCGTGAATCCATATACAAGATCACTGTATTTTTTACGGTGAAAAAATGGCAACCACAGCTGCCAGTTTTTCACCGTAATTTTGACAAGATTTTTTTTACAGTGTACATTCCTGCACGTAACCTGCGATCGTTAATCTGCCCCGCACCAGGGCGGAGACGGGACGGAACAGGACGTTCAGCGTCCTCACGCCTCAGCTCTGGAATGATTCAGATGCCAGAAAGGCTCTTTCTGTCTCCGTGTACAAAACCCGATGAGAGCTTGTTTATTTCCTCCATTTCTTTTAACTGTTCCTAATTATCTATTTTGTGTATCTGTTGCTGCTTGGGTATTTATTATTATTATTATTATTATTATTTTTTTATTATTATTATTTTTTATGCACAGCACTGTCTAGAGAGGTGTAATTATATTTTATTTAATTTTATTTCAACTCTCCTGTCGTGTGCTTTCTTCAGCACTTTGTACAGCACTGACTTGTCATTAAAACGTGTTCTACAAATAAATTTGATTGATTTTAGAATGGAGAATGGTTCTGGTTCTGGTTCCAGTACTGGCGTATTAAACAGACAGTGTTCCAGGGCCCAGAGAGACGATGCGGCTGAAGAAGGAGATCTCGCTCCTGAACGGCATCTGCCTTATTGTGGGAAACATGATCGGCTCGGGGATCTTCGTGTCTCCTAAAGGTGTGCTGCTCTACAGCAGCTCCTACGGGCTTTCGCTGGTTATCTGGGTCCTCGGGGGAATCTTCTCCGTGATCGGCACTCTGTGTTACGCTGAACTGGGCACCACCATCACCAAGTCGGGCGCCAGCTACGCCTACATCCTGGAGTCATTCGGAGGCTTTCTGGCATTTATTCGACTCTGGACGTCGCTCCTCATCGTCGAGCCCACCAGCCAGGCCATCATCGCCATCACCTTCGCCAACTACCTGGTGCAGCCGCTGTTCCCCACCTGTGAGCCGCCGCACTCGGCCTCTCGCCTCATTGCTGCGGCATGCATCTGTGAGTGCACTTAAATCATTTTGTCTTCTTCCAGTAGGGAAGTGAAACATGGAATAAAAACATGTTGAAGAACCGTGGCCTTACTAAACGATCAGGATGTTAATGTATCGTGACGTCATACCACTGTGTTAGAAATGAACTGAACCTGTTTGGAGTTTTTATAAACTGTAGGGCAAAGGGGGGTAATAATGCCAATCAGATGAATTCTTATGCCTACTTAAGTGCAACTGGGGCTTACTGCCCCACTATTGTGGGTAATAGGCCCCGTTACAAATTGTTAATTTTCTTAAAACCTGCTTGTTTTTGCCAGTAAAC
>JAPEKO010000027.1:5667306-5678060 GCA_027576075.1 Cathorops hypophthalmus
GAGACTGAGAGCCAGGCCTTCTCGTCCAACATCAGTGTGTGACCTCACAAATGTGCTTCTGGAAGAATGGTCAAAAAGTCCCATAAACACACTCATAAACCTTGTGGACAGCCTTCCCAGAAAAGTTGAAGCTGTTCCAGCTGCAAGGGGTGGACTGACATCATATTGAACCTTATGGATTAGGAATGGGATGTCATTTAAGCTCATGTGAGTCAAGGCAGGTGAGCGAATACTTTTGGCAATATAGTGTAGATCTGTAGGAAATCTGATCACTAACGTGAAGATTACCATGTTGGAGCAGATTTAATCGAACGTTAATATTCCAGACTAATATTTAATGATGCTACTAGTATTAAGTAGCATTGGACAGTCATGTTAATGGGCGATAGAGGGATGTAAATGCTGAGTTTATTGAAGAGCATTCCAAAACATCCTTGCGGTGCGCGTACGCTGATCGCTCAGATCAAAAATGAGCATGGACGAGTGACGGTTCAAGGTGCACCAAGCATGAACGCACGAGGATGTGACCTTATGAAGCTCTGTATTAAACTGGTTAACTAAAGTTTCAGATTTGCTTACTTAATTTTACAAAAGTAATTTACCTTGCATAGTTCCCCATTATGGCTAATTTTGCACGATAGATTCTTTGTCTATTGTGATATGTGCAAAATTGCTCACGATCATCACTGGTACCTTGCCCTCTTGGATAGCTAGCTGGATCACTGCTACAGTATTGTTTCTACATGCAGAAAAACCTATGAATGAGTAGGTGTGTCCAAACTTTTGACTTGTATGGGTTTTTTTGTTTTCCTGGATGTGTTTTTTGTGGGTTCTTCTCCTTCCCCACCCCAAATATAATTATGGGCACTTTAAACTGTAAGACATAGTAATCCTACAGTTCAACTGGTGTTGAATGCAACTACAGTTTGAGGGGGGGGGGTTTGGTCGTCTTTATGCTATGCTTAATTGCCTTTGTCAAATTAAGTGTTAACTCCAAAGAATTAGAAATAAATCTGGAAAAAAAAAAACAGATTGCTAGGCTAGGCATGATCATGGTGTGTAGGTCTACATACAGAAATGCTCTTGGAGTCACAGCTGTGATTCATGTCAGCTGTATAGCTTGAAATTGTGACGTTAGGTCATGGTATATCCTGGATATACCATGACTATCTATTGATTTGATCAATGCATTGCTTGATCAATGATGGGACTATTTTATGTCACGTGAGCCAGCCTTGGCCAATCCCTGCACAGGAAGTTTTTGATGGGGGGATGTAATATTAATTACATGCAGGCCTTGTTAAAATCTGATCTGCAAGAACCTTGAAATACTAAAAAGAACTGAGTGACTAAAACCACAAGTGCCGTCTAAATAGATTTAACGTGACCTTGTGGTGAACAGCGGGACAAGTAAAGCGGCATTCCCTAAAGTAATAGTGACTACTTTTTGTCAGACATTTGTTGGTTAGAAACGGTACTGAGCAAAACCGCCGATCCAGAAGGTTATGTAAGGTGAAATGCTGAGCTGCTTTCAGACTAAAGTGGAGCAGTATCTATAAATGACCAACATGATTTAAATGTGTCAGGGCCTGATATAATGTGTAAATACTGGTGTATAAACTGTTTGAGTGTCTGAGCCAGATCTGCATAAAATTTTGAAAATGTTCCTGCGCACACTGGCTGTTTGATTCAGTAGCTGTCAGTAATAACCTGTATGTGAACTCGTCTGTGCTGGTGTTGGTGAAACTTGGTTTCCAGGGATGATGTTCGTTGTTGACTTCTAGCACGAGTATAGTTTTGGTTTTATTTTTTCTTTCTTTCCCTCTCCACCCCTACCCCTTCTTTAATTTAAAACATTTTTTTTTTTTGAGACATGACGTTTTCAGTTTGTTACTTTGGATGCTTTTATGTAGTCCTGTAATTTATAAGCAGGGAGGTCCAAAATATCTCATTTAAAATTGTTAATGGTAACAACCAGGGCTCGAAATTCGTGGTGGTCCGGTCGCCCGAGGCAACTTAATTTGTCATTTGGCAGGTAATTCCTGTCACTAGCCAGCCTGGCTGGCTAGTTGAAAATAAAAAAATATATATGAAGCAAAGATTCAGACACACCGTCAACTAAAGCCACCACATATTAAGCGTATGCCGTGTCTGTGTTAATCGATCAGCAGGACGGAAATACCGAAGAATTCCGAATCATATTGTGTACAAGTCAGGCTGTCTGTTTTTTTTCACTACTGCGCATGCATATAATGCATCGTGTTGAATATTGCGGTAATCACGTGTAGTATTGGACCAGGTGGGTGGAGTACAGAAGTACAGCAGGCCAGACCTGAGTTCTCAATGAACTATTTATTGCTAGCTTTTCAGCCTTTTATCACTTCCCAGCCACGCGCACACATCTCTGCTCTTGTCTCCATTTTAAAGGGCACGGTCACTGGGGGAGACACACAAACACAGGTTAATCCCCATCAGGTGCAATGATTCCACCACTTACCTTCCCTGACTCCGCCCTCCATTCACAGACCCATGGTTGGCCACGCCCCCGCTGCCACAGACTTCTACATTATCGAATCAGAACATTATAAAAACATTTTAGAGTTCAAAATGTTCGTGGGGTTTTTTTCAGCAGAAAATTAAATGTTCCAGTAAAAAAAAAAAAAAACAGTTTGTATCTGAGCAGTATTCCATAAGAGAGCACTTTTCAGATTAAAAAATAAAACATAATGAAGACTACTGGGTTTTGGTACAAAATTAAGAAGCAAGTGTGACAGTCAAAGTGTCCAGAAGCTGCTCAGTAAAACCTACAGCTCATTTCCTTATAAAACTGCACTCACCGGACCTCAGACTACTGTTTTTTTTTTTTTAAAGCAAAGGGTCGTCTCTCACCAAACACTGACTTTGTTTCATTTGTTATGGCTTAATGATTACTATTTATAGTATTTTTTAAAATATTGAAACATTTAATTTCATGATTTTTTAAGTCATTTTTGGTCGACAGCATTTCTTTACGTGTGCCTCAGACTTGCACAGAACTGTATGTGGCAATAAGGTGAGAATTCGGGCTCGGGTTTGGGTTAGTGTCGATAAACACTCTCGAGTTTGGATACTGATCAATTTTATTTCCATCAAAATAACCAAAAAGCATTCGCCAGCCAATCAGGGAGCACTTTCCTTATGAATATTCATCAGTTTCCCCTGCCATCCTGCCAAAAAAAAAAAGTGACACCGTTCCATTACATCTTTTCCAAACACCAGGAAGGAATCTTGCCTTGCCTCTGAAGGACCCGATTCGAAAGGCCCCGTCTGACCAAGGAACCATCCTTGACTTTGAGAAACACTCAACTTTTCTTTCTTTTCACATTTTGAATTGTTAAAATGCGAGGTCTGCTTGAACTAAATCCAAAAGAGAAATGCCTTGACAGCAGTACGATGCATCAAATCCTGCAGATACAAATCCAGAGCTTCAGTTCCTGTTCACAATGTTCAAACATCAGAACGGGAAACATTGTGATCTCAGAGTTGAAGTGTGACTTTCTCTCTTTCTCTCACTGTGGCAGTATGGGTGTTGGTTTGAGCCAGATGAGTATGAGGTTTGAGTATTTCAGAACCTGCTGATCTCCTACTGGGGTTTTCACACACAACAGTCTCTAGAGTTTACACAGAATGGTGCGGAAAACAAAAAACAATCATCGAGTGAGTGAGTGACAGTTCTGTGGGTGGAAACAAACGCCTTGTTGATAAGAGAGGGTCAGAGGGAAATGGCCAGATTGGTTTGAGCTTTTCTGCCAGGAAGGACATAGTAACTCGTATAATCACTCTTTACAGCCATGGTGAGCAGAAAAGCATCTCAGCATGCAACAGCAGAAGAACACATTGGGTTCGACTCCTCCAGCCAAGAACAGGGATCCTAGAACCAACAACAAGTTCCTATTAAAGTGGCTGGGCAATGGATAAATATGATAAATAATTATGTATAGATCTAAAGAAAGTGGATTAACAAATAAAAGTTAAATAAAAATGATAAAATCAAAAGTGGAGAACAGTTCAAGCCAAGGAAAGAGAAAAAGATGGAGAGGAAAGTCTCATCTCATCTCATCTCATCTCATCTCATCTCATCTTCTTCCACTTATCCGGGGCCGGGTCACAGAGGCAGCAGTCTGAGCATGGAAGCCCAAACTTCCCTTCCCCCAGACACCTCGGCCAGCTCTTCAGGAAGAACACCGAGGCGTTCCCAGGCCAGCCGAGAGACATAGTCCCTCTAGCATGTCCTGGGTCTCCCCCCGGGGCCTCCTCCAGGGGGGACATGCCTGGAACACCTCCCCAGGGAGACATCCAGGAGGGATCTGAAAGAGATGCCCGAGCCACCTCAGCTGATTCCTCTCGATGTGGAGGAGCAGCGGCTCTACTCCAAGTTCCTCCCGAGTGACTGTGCTTCTCACGCTATCTCTAAGGGAGCGCCCAGCCACCCTGCAAAGGAAACTAATTTCCTTGGATGGTGGATTGGGTGGAAGTTGAAGGCAGAGGCCTCGACGACCTGATCCCCGAACACAGCAGCTAGCTGTTGGGACATGGAGAGGAAAGTGTGAGAAAATATTTCCCTGTTCTTTCTGTCTCTGTCTCACCACTAAATACTAAACACAAGATAGATAGATAGATAGATAGATAGATAGATAGATACATAGATACATAGATACATAGATAGATAGATCTGAAATGAAACCAATGGGACAGAAAGCAAGGGATGAAAAAAGAAAGTAGGAGTGATAGAAGTATAAAACTAGGTGGAGTGCTTAGTAATGTTGCCCAGAAAATGTCCATTATTTTTGAAGTTATTTTTTGAAAAATGTTCCTGTTCGTAGTATATGGGAAAAATTGGATGGATAAAGGGTTAAAAAAGACAGATGGGGGTGGAATATCAAAAAGAAAAGTAATAGCCAGTGTTCTAGTTACAATACCTATGCAAGAAGGTTCGAATGAAGTTTTTACATTCATCAATTTGAGCTGAATTAACCTTGGAAGAAGAAGAAGGAGCCTATAAGAATAACCATACAGTGTTTTGCTTTGAAACCATTATCATAAATAATCCTAATTAAGTCTGGATGGCGTTTCGATTTCATAAAATCAGTGAAATTTAGTTCCCTCTGACATGTGGTCATTGTGATACATGTTTATTTCTGTAATATCTCACGAAATATCAGGCCGTTCTGTGGCTGGGAAGTTGTTTAATTTGAGGGGATTAAAGCAATTTCCTGGAGAGGGGTTGGACTCTCTTCCATGCTGGAGTTGCCAAGGGTGAGCAGCACTGGGCAGGGGTGGGGCTACTGGTAGCCCCAAAGTTCGGCATGCTACCATTGGAGTTCTCCCCAGTGAACGAGAGGGTCGTTTCCCTGTGCCTTCAGGTCGGGGAACAATCTCTGACTATCATTTGCACTTATGCGCCAAATGGTAGTTTGGAGTACCCGGCCTTCTTGGAGTCCTTGAGTGGGGTGCTAGACAGTGCACCATGAGGGGATTCTATTGTTTTACTGGTGGACTTCAATGCTCATGTGGGCAATGACAGTGAGACCTGGAGGGGTGTGATTGGGAGGAATTGTCTGCCTGATCTGAACCCGAGTGGTGTTCAGGTGTTGGACTTTTGTGCCATGCACAGTTTGGCCATAACAAACACCATGTTCAAGCATAAGGGTGTCCATAAGTGCACATGGCATGAGGGTACCCTAGGCCGCAGATTGATGATTGGCTTTGTAGTCATTTAATCTGATCTACGACCATATGTCTTGGACACTCGGGTGAAGAGAGGAGCAGAGTTGTCAACTGATCACTACCTAGTGGCGAGCTGGATCAGATGGTGGGGGAGGAGGCCAGACAGACCGGGCAGGCCCAAACAAGTAATGAAGGTATGCTGGAAATGTCTAGCGGAGGCTCCCATCTGTCGGATCTTCAATTGTCACATCCAGCAGAGCTTCAATTGCATACCAGGGGAGGATGGGGACATTGAGTGCAAGTAGACCATGTTCTGCACCTCCATTGCTGAGGCGGCCATGCAGAGCTGTAGCTGCAAGATTGTTGCTGCCTGTCATGGCGGTAATCCCCGAACCCGCTGGTGGACACCTGTGGTGAGGGGAGCCATCAAGATGAAGAAGAAGTCCTATCAGGCTTGGTTAGCCTGTGGGTCTCCAGAGGCAGCTGACAGATACCTACGGGTCAAGTGCAATGTGGCTCTGGCAGTCACTGAAGCAAAAACTCTGGTGAGGGAAGAGTTTGGTGAGGCCATGGAAAGTGACTTTCAGTCAGTCTCAAAGAGATTCTGGCAAGCAGCTCGGGAAAGGAAAACAGTGTTCTGTCCCTACTGTTTACAGAGAAGATGGAGTGCTGTTGACCTCCACTGGGGACATCATCCAACAGTGGAAGGAGTACTTTGAGGATCCCCTCAATCCCACCTTCATGTTGTCTGAGGAGGAGGTTGCCAAGGTGGTTAAAAAGCTCCTTGGTGGCCAGGCTCCAGGGGTGGATGAGACTCGTCCTGAGTTCCTGAAGACAGTGGATGTTGTTGGGTTGTCTTGGCTGACACGCCTCTTCAACATTGCGTGGAGGTTGGGGACAGTGCCTCTGGATTGGCAGACTTGGGTGGTGGTCTCCCTTTTTAAAAAGGGGGACCAGATAGTGTGTTCCAATTATAGGGGGATCACACTTCTCAACTTTCCTAGGAAAGCCTATGCTGGGGTGTTGGAGAGAAAAGTCCAGTCGTTAGTCGAACCTCAGATTCAGGAGGAACAACACGGTTTTTGTCCTGTTCATGGAACACTGGACCAGCTCTTTACCATTGCAAGGGTATTGGAGGGTGCATGGGAGTTTGCCCAATCAGTCTACATGTGTTTTGTGGACCTGGAGAAAGCTTACGACTGTGTCCGTCATGGTGCCCTGTGGGGGGTGCTTTGGGAGTATGGGGTTTAGGGCCCACTACTTCAGGTCATTCGGTCCCTGTATGACCAGAGCAGGAGTTTGGTTTGCATTGCTGGCAGTAAGTCAGACTCGTTCCTGGTGCATGTTGGACTCTGCCAGGGCTGTCCTCTGTCAC
This sequence comes from Cathorops hypophthalmus, assembly GCA_027576075.1. Lineage (NCBI taxonomy): Eukaryota > Metazoa > Chordata > Actinopteri > Siluriformes > Ariidae > Cathorops > Cathorops hypophthalmus. The sequence continues at coordinate 5,674,388 of JAPEKO010000027.1, forward strand.
CAGTTCTATTCATAACTTTTATGGACAGAATTTCTAGGCGCAGCCAAGGGGCAGAGGGTGTCTGGCTTGGTGACATCAAGATCACATCTCTGCTTTTTGTGGATGATGTGGTCCTGTTGGCTTCATCAATCTGTGACTTACAGCATACACTGGGACAGTTTGCAGACAAGTGCGAAGTGGCTGGGATGAGGATCAGCACCTCCAAGTCCATGGCCATGGTGCTCAGCCGGAAATGGGTGGAGTGCTTACTCCGTGTCAGGAGGGAGTTGCTACCTAAAGTGGAGGAGTTTAAGTATCTCGGGGTTTTGTTCATGAGTGAGGGTAAGGGGGAGTGGGAGTTGGACAGAAGGATCGGGGCAGCATCAGCAGTGATGTGGATGCTAAACTGGTCTGTTGTGGTAAAGAGAGAGCTGAGCCAAAAGGCAAAGCTCTCATTTTACTGGTCCATCTACTTTCCCACTCTCAGCTTTGGTCACGAGCAAAAAGTAGTAGTGACAAAAGGTAGTGACAAAAAGAATAAGATCACAGATACAAGCGGTAGAAATGAGTTTTCTCCACAGGGTGGCTGGGCTTTCCCTTAGAGACAGGGTAAGAAGCTTGTTCATTCGGGAGAGACTCAGAGTCGAACCACTGCTCCTCCACATCGAAAGGAGTCATTTGAGGTGGTTCGGGCACCTTGTTAGGATGCCCCCTGGATGCCTCCCAAAGGAGGTTTTCTGGGCATGCCCCACCAGGAGGAGACCCCAGGGCAGACCCAGGACATGCTGGGGAGATTACATCTCTCGGCTGGCCTGGGAACACCTCAGTATTCCCCCGGAAGAGCTGGTAGAGGTGGCTGGGGAGAAGGAAGTCTGGGCTGCTCTGCTTAGGCTGCTACCCCCACAACCTAGATTTAAGTGATAGAAGATGGATGGATTTTATTATATATATATATATATATATATATATAAAATGTATGTATGTATGTATGTATGTATGTATGCATACATATATATGTGTCAAAACTGTTAACACTAATGGATTAATTTTCTCCTGCAGATAGACGTATGCCATGGGTGACAGATTAAATGGTTCTGTTGCTCGCTGGTTTCTATGTGTTTAATACGATGGCGAACAGGTTGAGACTGTCCTGTAAATCATCTTGCACATATGATGTATGTTTTGTGAATAAATGATTTCTCCCATGTGTTGAAAATAATTTTGACTAACCATGTGATAGATAGATAGATAGATAGATAGATAGATAGATAGATAGATAGATAGATAGATAGATAGATAGATAGATTTAAATAAAATGTATTGAGTAAAACATGTACTTTTTTTTTTAAGTTGTCTTGTTGACACTGACCCTTTGTACAGAGTGTGTGAATATAAATGGGTGTGGTCACACTGTGGTTCGTGCTTTATGTCCCAGACACACAGCACAGCATGTGCACCATGACCAACTTCAGTACTTTTCCTCCACCAGTCAACTACAGCTGTGAGTATCATTTCCTCACACAGTCAGGTGTTATATCACATTATTATTATTATTATTATTATTATTATTATTATTATTATTATTATTATTATTATTATTACTCCTACTACTACAATGATTTACTGCTTACAGATGTTACAGATGATCAGTGATGATGTGCGTCTCTGATGTGTTTGCGGGTCCTTGCAGAACTCTGTACAACATATTTTTTTTATTAAAAAGTAATTAATGATTAATTGTATTAGCAGTGATGATAATTGGAGTGAAAATGAACTTCTGTAACTCTGTTGTGCAAAAAAGATATATATTTTTTAAAGCAAAAGATAAATGAATAATTTGTGAAAATGCGTGGGATATAAAGTAACAGAAAATATTCCGGCATGGATATGATTGCTTTGGAGAACCTCTCAAGCTCGTTTAAAAGATAAGGGATGGATTTCACATTATGTCTAAAATTCAAATGAATAACATCCTCATTGATTTTTTTTTTTTTAATTTAATCTCTTCAACCAGACAGCACAGCACTGTATCTAAAGGAATGGACGAAGCAAGGTGCGGCTCGAATATCTACATTCCCATCATCACCGGTCTTGCTGAAGCTTTATTAATGTCCATAATCTTTAATGTCTACATCATTTGTATGAAGACGCACAGAAAGGTCGGTCAGCGCTTTTACGGTAAGTACTTTCCATTAATTTTGCTGTTTGGTCAACGGAAATATGGTTTAGAAAATATTTAATTATCTCATCTCATCTCATTATCTCTAGCCGCTTTATCCTGTTCTACAGGGTCGCAGGCGAGCTGGAGCCTATCCCAGCTTGATGAAGTTATTATTGTAATATTTTGTGAAATTTAAATCTAATTTAAAGCTGTTATATTATATTATTATATTATTTTATATTTAGTTTACCTGTTTTATTCATCTGATACAAAAGCAATTTGCCAACAAATTATATTTAATGTTATGTCCATAATAATAATAATAATAATAATAATAATGGACATGAAGACCATATGGCTGAGTGTAGCTTTTAGATATGAAACATTAATTGTCTGAGAGTGCCATGAGGATCAACAAGCAATTAAAATTTGATAAGAAAATTATTTTATTTTAGGATTTTTGCAAAAATGAACAAGTGTCTAATCCACATGAATGGACAGGTCATGATTTAATGCACACAATCAATTCATATAGGTAATTGTATGGGGCCAAGTAAAATTAAGGATTAATTTCATGAGTGATTTCGAAGTTTTGAAAATTGGCCGAGTCGTGAAGTGACGAGGGCAATTTCAAAACTTTGAAATCATGAGTGAAATTGATCCTTAATTTTACAAAGAACCATACGATTACTTGTTTATAAAATAGATGGCCAAATTCACATTTTAGAAGCCATTCAAGCTCACAACATTTGTTATTCAGGTTTTCTGAACCAATCAGGGCGCGAGACTATCCTGCACGTTTGAATCAGTTTCTAAAGCATCTTTCATCATGGCACAAAAAAAACTGCGATATCACCTTGTCTAACTCACAGCATACATACGCCACTAGAGAGTCTTTTATTTGTCTTTCTGTGGCCCATTTCTTAAACACGGAAAGCCAAAAATGCATACTTTTTTTTTTGGTATTTTCATTTTCGCTTGCAGCTTTCAACTGGTTTATCATTTCTTCGTCAAATCTAGCGAAACACGGCATTGCTGAGTCAGCAGAGTCGGCCATTTTATTGAGAAAATGTGCTAATTTTTGTAACCGTAAGCAAGCAATGAACATTATACAATAGCATTTCAGAAATACTGCCCTAAAAAGCCCTCCTTGATTAACCAATCAGAATGGAGTAATTTGGCCACAAATAATCACATCTTCAGTTGGGGCTTTATCTCAGTTGTCTGGATGAAACCCAGTCAACCAAATATAAATGACCCCATATTACTCATGAAACAAAGTCAATATCTGGTGTCAGATAAAATTTCCTTTGCTTTGAGAAAAATAAAAACAGTAGTCTGAGGTCCAGTGAGTGCAGTTTGATGTGGAAATGAGCTGCAGGTTTTCCTGAGCATCTTCCAGAACCAGCCCCAGTTCTTCTGGACACTGACTGTCACACTCGCTTCTTCATTTTGGACCAAAACCCAGTAGCCTTCATTATGTTTTCTTTTTTAATCTGAAAAGTGCTCTCTTATGGAATATGCTGCTCAGAT
>JAPEKO010000027.1:6363988-6375172 GCA_027576075.1 Cathorops hypophthalmus
GTACCCCGCCTTTCGCCCGTAGTCAGCTGGGATAGGCTCCAGCTTGCCCGCGACCCTGTAGAACAGGATAAAGCGGCTAGAGATAATGAGATCTGATGAGAGTTCATTGACACAATGCCAATCAGCAAGGAAACACAGGATGCATGAATTGTAGTGGTGAACAAATGCTTTTAATTTGATAAAATTGTGTGTAAAAATGGCATTTGGTAAGATGTTATCGTTAGAAAACTTTCTACACTTTGTATAATGTTTAATAATTTATTCATTGGCGGACATATTCATTTTCATTTGCATATTCAACTGCTTTATCCATTCACTTTGAGTGAATTATCTTTTCGTATCAATATTTCAATTTGGAAATGATATCTACAAATTCAGAACCATGCCTATACTGTACCGTACCTGGGAAACTTGGTGCGACGTAAATTCTAATCAAGTTATTACAATTCTCCAAAGTCAGTAAATTGTTTGCTATGAGCTCATAATGCACTAAAATGCAAATATACCTGATATTGACATGCAACAAAATTTTTTTAATGGGATTGTGTTCAAGGAAGCTTACTATGATGAACCGTACTGACATATAATGTTTGGAAAGAACCGCAATATCGGCATGTTTATAGAAAAATATTAAAATTGTATTTTGGTCACCAGCTCAGTCAAATGGAGTGATGACTAGCACTGTAAGTAGGCATAGCACATATTTCTTTTTTAGCATTAGCTTTTCAAAAACTCACTATATAGATCATATAACAAATTAAAACATTTCTTCCACCGCTGGGCTACTTTTGATGTATAGATTGGGAAGGAGTTTGCGCTAGAAAGAAGGGCATGCTCATGTTCTTGAACATTGCTTTATACAGTACTGTTGGTATTTTTACATTGGCATTGATTTCGGTATAATTTTACTGGGCGTAATTTGTCACAAGCTCCTGGTAACCTTACTCTAAAAGCTTGCATAGTACCACACAATGCAAATTCAAAATCTAGGACGGTTTCATGCCCTCCTGCCACCAGTAGCAGGCATACTTGTTGCTGGTTTGTGGTAGCAGTCTGAAGGGGTAGAATTTGGGCTTGCATTCATCCCAGTAGGAATGTAATACATGCTCTCTAAATAACTCTGATCCAGCGATGGATGTCCTTTTACGTCTGATTTTGGCGCCTGGCTTCCTGAGCTTCCATATCCCATGGTGTTTTGATGGAGTGATGTTGGAACTGAGGGCTCTGGATGTCGTGGCTGCTGGGCAGGCTGAGGATGGGGTGGCATCGTATAGGGGAGGTACTGGGATGCATATAACCCTTGACCATGGTATGGACCCTGGTATGGAGCAGCAGTTGGAGGATACATGCTAGAATTGGGCATAGCCTGCTGCGGTATGAGAACTTCCACATATTGGCCAATTTCTGGATCAAACAGCATTTTTCTCACTGGCTGCATTGGCACTTCAATGTAGAAATACTTCCCAGTTTCAGGATCTAGAAGTACACGACGGGGGCTTTGACCATATCCAAGCCCACTTGTATTTTCTGGGTACAATACACCTCCACCCCCAGGACCATCATTCCCATATTCATGACCAAAAGCTGGTGGTAGTTCTTGTGGATTGAAAAACTGGGATCTAGGGTCCAAAGGAGCTATATCAGGTGAACGACTGTGTTCCCGATATGTTGCGCCACTTGGAACTTGTGGTGAACGTTGATTACCTGAATGTCTGTCCGTGTGTTGAGTAGAAGGTTGCTGTTGCTCATTACCATATGGTTGTATGGCTGGTGCAGGGCAGGTATGAGAGTGGTGGATGGGCTGAATCATGGCTGGAGCCTGTTGTACTGTAGTTTTCGGTGAGACAGATGGGTAATTTGAGGCTTGGCCATCTGGTCTGCACTGATGAGGACGGACCTGGGCCTGTGGTGGTACTCCTGGACATGAAATCACCTGACCTGGTGAATGAGGGGCTGGTGGTGTCTGGTTTTGTGAGCCATGATAGGGCTGGCCAAATTGAGGGTGGGAACATGATGTACAGGAGCAAAGAGAATGTTTGGTAGTAGGATGGTATCTGTTCTTCCTCCTTGGGGGCAAATCAGAAAGATGCAAGGGGCTAAAACTTTCTCGTTCATCATAGCTGGGTGGATCATCTGATGTAGGAAAGTGAAAGTTATCTGTTTGTAACTGGTTATTAGATGATGCTGTCACTGTAGGCTGCATGTAAGTATTGGCTTGTGAAACAGTTGGTAAGGTTTGATAAGGTAAGGTTTGATTGGTAAGGTTAGATGCACAAGAAGTTGCTGCTGTCACCTTCTCTTGAATGTTCTGCTTTTGCTGGTTGCTGGAGTTTTGTACTGAAGTGATAGATACCTCTTGTCTGCTTGTTGAGGCTGTTGATTTCTGTGCAGAACTTGACATCGTTGGGATAGTTTGAGGTTTGTGGCTGGACACAGCTGACACAGCTAATATTTTGGTGTTGCTTGATGCAGTGTTGGTGGATTGCTCATTGTGTATCACTGTAGCTGATGTCTCAATTATTTTAACATCACTCTTTAAATGTGTTTGCTCTTTTAAAATAGATGCTGTTGGAGTGGTGTCTGTTTTAGGAAAGTCGGTTGATGTTGACCTAATTTCTGCAAATGGCTGTTTACAGCACGGTTTAGGCAGTACGGACGGTTTTGGTCTGTCGCTGGATATTGACCTCACTTGAATGGGTAACTCGATCTCTTTAGATGATGTTACTGGCATTCCATAAATTTTTGTCTTACTAGAAAGTGCTCTTACCTCTGCCTTGCTTGATGCAGCAACTGCAATCTCTTGTTCTTTTGGAGGTTGTAACAAATCTCCTTGACTCTGGTTGTCTCCCTCTTTTCCACTGGGAAGTACTCTCACTTCCTTAAGTTCTGGAAAACTCCTAACCTGCAAGTTACCTTCTCTTGTCTGTAGACCACTGTTTAAGGATATATTCTGTTCAGGAGGTAAATCAGCATCTTCTTTTTTCACTTTCTGGGATTCACTTGATGTTCCCTCTGATGCATAGGTCTGTAAGGGGACCTCTAGCCTGTTGATATGCTTAGGTTTAGCACCCACTCCTTCACTCTGGACATCACAAACTCCAATGTCAGCTTGCATCCCCTTTTCTTTCCGTAGCATTGACACAGAATGGCTACTGTTAGCAGGTTTTACCTCGGGGGAAGCAGGGCTTGTTGGCTTCTGCACAGACTTGGGTGTGCTATCCTGCAGAAATACTAATGTTGATGTTTCCTTACTTGATGGCCTTGAAGGCATTTCTAGTTTTTTACTCTGTTCACAATTACCAGATGGAGATATGATGTTACGTTTATCCAAACCAACAAACAAATCCACGTCAGAATGTTGAATGTTTGGCAAGGAAGCCTTGGCTGTTATTTTTGTAATACCTTCATCATTTCGTTTTGGTGAATCCATTTGTGGCATCTTTGATTTGTCAGTAGTATGTGCTATATCTTGTTGGGTGGTTGATGTATTGCAAGATGCTGACTTGCCTTTGCAGCTGATAGCTTTGCATTCAATCTGCAAAGGATGAGGATTCTCTGGTTGCATTCCCTTCTGTTTTTCAGGCACTACATCCTTTACATGGAGGGTGGTATTTGAGGCTTTGAAGGACAGGTTGTAGGTGTTTTTTACCAGCTTTCTGACATCCCTTACTTTATGTATAACAGATTTTGCCTTGTTCTTTTCATTATCCTCGCCAGTGTCTGCCTCAACCCCTGTTTTGAGCCTCATTTGTTCTTCAGGTGTTTCCTCTAACCCTAACAGAGGTTCACATCTGGTGTCTTTGGATATTTCCAGTTCAGGGCAGAGAGATGCCTTCAAGGAAGACTTGTTTTTATCCTTGATGGTACAAGGCTTGAGTGTGATTCCAGGGACTTTTGACAAGAACATACTGCTACTGCCCTCCTGTTGTTTATGGGTTTCCGGTGTCATGGGGTATTTGCTGTCACTGTTTGTCATTCGCCTCTGTGTGCTTGCAACACAAATTGCAGTACAGGTTGGGGACCGGTTAATGGTACTTCCTGAGTCACTGCTGTATTCTTCTCTGACCTTACTTGCCTCCTTCTCACTGTTCCCAAAGATCTGTTTCTTAGATGTTTTGCTTTCAAAGGCACCAACCATTATGGGTCTTATCTGATCCTTCACTGAGGTTTTACACTGAATCGCCACACCTGCAGAGTTGCTGTTAGGAGGTAGACAGTTAGCTTTGAAGACTGGCTTGGGCGGAACCTTGGGCCTGCAGCTCCTCTTCTGAGGATAAGTGCTTCTTTCTTCTTTGCCTCCAAAGTCCTCAAAGGACAAACTGTATTCAGAAGGTAGGCTGGAATTCTGCCCTTCTGCATTCCTTGAATCCCCTCCAGAGAGGGTTTCACTGTGTTTGTTTTTATTCTCACATGGTTCACTTCTTGAATATTCTTTGGTAGCAGTATCCATTTTCTTTGAAAGAACATTTTTGATAATGCTGGAAGCCATTTTACTCTTGGGTGAACTTTCATCTAAAGATGTAGACTTCTGGAGCATCTTCTTACCAGCTTGAATTTCATGTTCACCTTGAACCAGATCTTCCTGCATTGATGCTGGGGTACTATGTTGACGAACAAATGTGTCCCTTGAACAGGTCTGTGTGGACAGTGAATCCATAGCTTTTCCTTCATTCTCAGGAGATTCTTGTTCATCAATGTTGTGCCTCTTAAATTGGATCCGTCTTTTTGGGACTGTCCTTTTTCCACTACTGGTTTCCTCCTTGCTCTCCACTGCTACATCAACGCATTCAAAACTACCCATCTCAAAATGCTTTGCTGGGTCTAGTGTACCGTGGGGTAAAAATGAAGAAGCACGACATAAAACATCATCATTTTCCTGTAGCATGTCGTGCAAATCTGTGTAGGAAATCCATGTAGCAGAACCTGGACTGTCCATTGTAGAAGGCTGTGAAACATTTATAGATGACCCGCAGCTAGAGCTGTAGACATCCAAATAGTCCACCTGAGGGCTGGATAGGCTCCTGAAGGCCTGGTCTGTGAACCACTTCACTTCACTGTCTGCATCATCAAATTCACTTCCCATACTGGAAGTCTCGCTAGTACATTCTGAAGAACGATGACGAGCACCACTTTGAAGGCTTTGAGAAGTTGAACGAACCTTCTTGGCACCAATCTTGCTCTCTTTTTGTAAGTTCTGTGCTCTGAGAAGACTCTGTTGCCGCCGAGTTGGCAGGGGAGACTCAAAATAGCGAGGTGGAATTCCAGACTTTGGGGCTCGGCTTGAGGGAGCAGGACTGTGGTTTGCAGGCCCTTTTCTATTCCTGGTGCTGAATGACAGCTCAACCTGTTCCCCTCTGTAACTACCCTCTGCTATATTCCCCACCCCTTTTCCTAATGTATGCTCCTCCTGTATCACCCTTTCCCCACTCCACCCCTTGGTCTTGCATGACTGTCCTTCATACATGCTATGATTGTTGCTATGTAAAACACTGGGGCTTTCCCCAGGTCTCATAGCTATCTGCCCAAATGTTTTTTCACGACCTGCTGATTCTCTTTCCAACATTTCTCTTCCACTATCATTACCAGTCTTTATTTCCTTTGCAGTAGGCACCGTTAAAATCTTTTTGGGTGTTTGCCATGGATTCAGAGAATTTAAAATGCTCTCATTCATCCTTTCCCAACTTTCTTTTATTTGTTTTACAGATAATTTGGGAGCAGGTGGCTCACTTACTTTGTCAGTTTGGCTGCAAGGTACTGAAGCAATGTCTGTACAATCATCCTGAGGTGGACTGCAGTTTTTAAGGGAAATTTTGTAGCTAGTATCATCTATTTGACCTACATCACCTGGTACCCTTGATGGAAGATCCACCTTCTGACTGACTGTGGTTGAAAGGTGATTATCTCTGTATTCCAGGGGTATGCACATTTCTGGTGCTGGTATATGATCATTGATTCTGTCCAGTGATTGATACCTCATTTTAGGGGACATAGTATCTCTTGCTATACTCAAATTTGATGGTTGTCTAGATAGGCCTCCCTCTGTTGAAGAGACATTGTCGACAGGTGAGATGGCAACATTTGTGGGAGGTATGGTAGGACTTTTCACATATCTTTTTCCATCTATCTCAAGGCTCATAGCATCTCTTGGTATGCTTAAAGTTGACGATGGTCCAGATATGCCTCCCTCTGTTGATGAAACATTGGAGATGAACAAATTGGCCATATTTGTAATCTCATTTGTGGGATTCTCTTTTGACGTTTCAGTGTATCTTGCTCCCTTTACATCAGGGGACATGGTATCTCTTGGTATACTTAGGGGTGGTGGGTTAGATAGGCTTCCCTCAGTTGGTGAACTATTAAAGACAGGTGAGATATCCATATTTGGAGCCTCATTTGGTGGAAGTATTGTTGATATAGGACTTTCTACACATCTTAATCCATCTACATCAGTAAACGCTGTATTTCTTGATATACTTGAAGTTGATGGTGGTCTAGATATGCCTCCCTCTGTTGATGAAAATTTGGAGATGGGAGAAATGGCCATATTTGTAGTCTCATTTGTGGGAATTTCATTTGATTGTTCCATGTATTTTGTTTCATCTAGATAAAGGCATGTGGTATCTCTTGGTATACTTACATTTGAAGGTGGTCTAGATATGCCTTCTGTTAATGAAAGGTTGATGGGTGAGTTGGCCATGTCTGCCATCTCATTTGTAAGGTCTGTAGTTGATGTAGGAATTTCCATACATTTTATTCCATCTATATCAGGAGATGCTGTATTGCTTGGTATAGTTAAATTTGATGATGGTCTAGATATGCCTCCCTCTGTTGAAGAGAGGTTGGAGACAGGTGAGATAGCCATGGTTGTTATATCATTTCTGGAAGGTATGGTTGACATAGAACTTTCCACACATCTTGTTCCTTCTACATCAGGGGACATCGTATCTCTTGGTATACTTAAAGTTGACGTTGATCTAGACATACCTCCCTCTGTTGATGGAATGTGTGTGACTGGTGTAATGACTACATTTTCAATATCCTTTATGGGAAGCATAGTTGACAACAAGGTTTGAGCACATCTTGTTTCCTCTACATCAGAGGACCATGTATCTCTTGGTATACTTATATTTGATACTGTTGGTGAATGGTTGGAGAAGGGTGAGATAGCCGTAACTGTAGTCTCATTTGTGAGAATTGTAGTCGATGCAGGATTTTTCACACCAATTATTCCATCTACATCAGGAGATGCGGTGTCTCTGTGTGCACTTAAATGTGATGGTGATCTAGATACGCCTCCCTCTGTTGATGAAGGCTGTACAAGGGGTGAGCGGAACACATTTTCAATATCCTTTGTGGGATGTGCAGCTGACATAGAGCTTTCAGTGGATCTTGTTTCCACTACATCAGGAGATGCTGTATCTCTTGGTATATTTAAAGTCGATGGTAATCTAGACATGCCTTCTTCTGTTGATGAAAGGTTGGAGACAGGTGAGATGGCCATGTTTGTTATCTCATTAGCAGGAGGTATGGTTGAAATAGAACTTTCCATAGATTTTATTTCGTGTACATCAGGAGATTCTGTACTTCTCGGTATACTTATAGTTGAATGTGGACTAATTATGCACCTGTCCATTGATGAAAAGTTAGATGAGATAGCCATATTTGTAATCTCCTTTGTGGGGAGTATATCTGACATACCTGTAAGGCTATCAGTATATCTTGTTCCGTTTAGATCAGGGGATACTGTATCTCTTGGCAAAGTTGTTGATGGACTAGATACACCTCCCTGTGTTGAAAGGTCGTAGATAGTTGGAATAGTCATGTCTGGATCTTTCTTTGTAGGAAGTGTTGTTGACAGAAAACTTTCTGTATGTGTTTTTCCATCTACAGGTACATCAAGGGTGTGTGCTAGGACCGGGTTTGGGGACGAAAAGTCATTTTGGTGTGCTTTTTTCTCAATTTGAGTTGAGTGTTGAGTCAGGGAGCTACACTGCATAATTTTAAATTCAGGAGAACAACTCGCAGATCTCAGTTCTAGTGAAGAAGCTGTAGGACTCAATTCATGTTTAAAGACATCTTGTCTGTTTTCTGGTGTAGAAGTAATGCTTCTTGGCTCAGGTGTAAGACATAGTTTGGAATCAAATGAGGAAACAGAATCTTTGTCTGTAGGAGTAAGTCTATAATCTCTTTCTGGGCTCTCAGGCGTGAATGCTAGATCTTCTGGTCCAACTGACCAAATCTCGTTCTTGGGTTCTGGTGAAGGGCAGATCGTGAAATCCATGGGGGAGTGTATTATTATTGGTGGATCTGAAGAGTTAACATCTAGTGAAGAACCAAAGGATGAGCATGACCCACTACTCACACATGATATCAGTCCTTCTGGTGTGTTTGAAAAGGATGACGCACTTCTCTGCTCAGGAAATATTACTGTTTCTTTTGTTTCAGAAGAAATATTGATGTGTTGAGGTATAGATGCTACGTCTATTTCTGCATCATTAACATGGGTAGATGGAGGTACAGTGTTAGGGTCTTCCAAATCTGACAGTCCTGCTTCATCATCACATAGAAATGTTCTTATGTATGCTGATCTATTTGGTACATCCTCATCCTCATGTTCCACTGGAGCTGACATTTCTCTCCAATCATGTGTTGTATCTTTTGCAGAAGGATCAAGACCTGTCTTCTGGAGATGGGAAAAGTCATTTGAAAAGTTATCCAGAACAACAGAAGAGTCACTTTTTACCGTTTCACGAACAAGCGAGATGTTTTCTTGAGGTAAAACATCAGGCAAAGAGATGCTTTCTTCTTCCTCACCAGAGCAGCTTAGATCATCATTCTCTTTAGGATATTCTTCTAATGTCAAGTTACTAACCGACTCGGCTGAATCTTGGTTTTCTGAAAATGCGCTTTCTTTCTGCTTATAAGGTTTATAATCTTGTGTTGGATCAGTTTCCCTTACCTCAGATGTGGTCGTTTGGCTCTGCTCTGTTATACAACTGTATTTAAGTGACGAGTCAGGTTTGATTATCTTCTCTGTTGAATCATTTCCCTTTTCCTCAGATGAAGATGCATCCCTGTTCTTCGTTATACCTCTGAGGTCAGGAGTAATGATCTCCTCTGTTGAATCGGTTTCCCTCAGCTCAGACGAGGTAGCATGATCCTGGTCTCTAATACCCTTGGTTGCAGACAAGAGATCAGGAGAGATTATCTCCAGTGTGGAACCAGTTACTCTAATATTAGTGTCTCTAAATTCAGACGTTGACATTATTAGCTGCTGGTCAGATGAATTCTCAACTTGCTCTAGGATGGTGTCCTGAGACAAACGAGATTCTTGCCAGTTTCTTGTTGGCTTGTGTGAGCCATTCGCAAAGGTAACTTCACTGTTGTCATTTGGCAAGGTTAAATCACTTGCTGGTGTGTTTGATTCCTCAGACTCAGATAAAAGAAAATCTTTTGTGTCTTTTGAGTCCTCAAATGTATCACTCCCATCAGTCAGATGGTCCGAACCATTAGCTGTATGGTAAGAACCTGATGAATCATTCGCATCTTCTCCTGGCTCATCAACGTCCTTTTTCAGAAAAGACGCAGCAGCCGGGCTGCTGGAGAGAGACGGAGATTCACAGTCATCCCCAAAAATATCACAAAGGCAAGCCGTTTCAGATATGGTGCTACGGTGGCTGGGGATACTAGTGATGTCGAAGATCTCTACACGATTGGGCCCATCCAAGTGTTGCAGGTTGAAGTTACTTGGAACACTGGGGAGGAATGAGTAGCTGCCTCCCTCGAGAACCCAGCTGTCCATTGTCTTGCTCCAAGCGCAGGGTACTGTTTTTTAACTGGTGTTGGACTGCCTTTGTGTTTTAGAAATGCAGCATCGCTCCATCTTCGCTATCCAAAATCCATAAGTGGTTTTGGAGCTGAAAAGATCAAAAACAAATGAGCAGAAAAGCATGAAATGAAGAGGTATTTCTAATATCACTTTGATAAAAACGTATTGTTAGCACTTCTGTATGAAATGTGACATGCTATTGGGCGCATGCTACAAGTCTACAGGGATGCTAACTCTATAGTATTAGGAAAAGATCATATTAGGTCTAGATTTCCAACAGTTTACACTTTACCAAAAATTCGGAGCGCTTCTGAATAACCTACTTGAATCTACTTTATTCCATTTTTATTTTACGATCATGTAGAGTACATATCTAACTGTGGGAAAGTTCTCAGCAGCAGTGGTACAATGATCAAATGAATCCAATCCCATTGAGCATGCGTTGAGTTCCAGTGCAGAAAGTAGACTCCATTTAAACGGGCTGATCCAGAACTGAAACATTTCCAATCATATGAATTCATACTTGCCATCCAATTTAAAATCATTGATCATTCGTTTGATATGTACTTGCCATTTGGCGCTATAGGCCATTTTGAATGGAGTAGCACACCCACTGCTCAAAGCAACAGAACACATAGAGAAGATATGTACTGTACCACAGAGCTGAAGATGAAGCTCCAACAGGGCATCTGCGTTTCGGTGTGCTACACTGATCCTTCGTCCAGTCAGGTCACTCAGCACTGGGATAAGTCCAGCCCACTCAACTAACACCATGAAACTGTAAAAGAAAATCGGCCTCAACTTCAATCTGCTTCCACGTAGCGTCAACGTCAAGTGACACCACTAAAAATAAGTGGGGTTTTTATTATAAAAAATGCACACACACAAAAAACAACGTCATGTACGGGACTTTTTATACAGTTTAGCTGTACTGTACCCTATGCTAAGCTTAAGAGAGTGTTACAGCTAGTAGCAGGTGCTACACCAGTCCAGATACAGCAAGCTGTAATCTGACACACAGGGCTAACAGTCATAGGGCCTCACTAATAATAGCTCCATCCTCGCAGGAAAGCACCTACTAGAAAGTCACACAGGGACTGTATTTACAGTGTGATCTTTGATTTTGATATTTTGATACATATTATACTTTTATCCCATCTCTTTACCTGACCTGACCCAACCCATATCCCATTCCTGTTGATATCATCATCATCATCATCATCATCATCATCATCATCGTCCCCATTTGGATTTACAACCCCGATTCCAAAAAAGTTAGGACAAAGTACAAATTGTAAATAAAAACGGAATGCAATGATGTGGAAGTTTCAAAATTCCATATTTTATTCAGAATA
>JAPEKO010000027.1:10126369-10138267 GCA_027576075.1 Cathorops hypophthalmus
GTCTTCTGTGTTATTTTTAAAAAAAACAAACCTGATTTTTGTCTAATTGTCTTTAAGAGGATAAAAATGAGGATGTTAAGGGAAAAACTTTGTTATACTGTTACAGGAAAAATCATGAATATCAGGGTGGTAAAAAGTAACTACTCCATCACAACACCCTGTAGTTTTAGTTATTATTGAACCATTCTGAACCAGAAATGGTAAATTCATTTGGACTGTTTTCCTTTTTTTTTTTTCCCCCCCTAAAATAAAACTCAGATTCTTTACCTTCATCTCATTGTGGTCATTTTGTGTCAAATCAAATGTGCTTAAAGTACAGAGCCAAAATGACAAGAACTGAAGTCAATCACTGCCTGGTTATGTCCTGTACTTGTGTCTGGGCACAGACCTGGGCTCGGGTCAATGTCGGCCAGAAGCTCTAAATGTGGTCGGAGGCGGTTGAGGTTGGCTGGGTCTCCTGTTCTCTGCAGGGCAATGGTGAGCTCCTGTACACTCTGAGCAAAAGAGGCTGGGGTTTGCAACTGAGGAAGGAAAAAAAAGAAATAAACACACAAGCCAACTTAATATCACTGATGCACTACACATTACTAATAATGATGTTACATTTATATAGTGCCTTTCTCAAACTCAAGGTCGCTTTACATAGGTCAGAGAAAACAAAACAAAAAAAACCTGTATTATACACTCTCTCATATTACAAACAAATATGGGACCATCAAACTATGGCACCAGATTGGCATTTATATTACTAAATTACATGATCAGATGACACCACTTCCCTATTCATAATTTCTAAGAGGAGGCCCAAGGTTGCATGTACAGTCGTGTTCAAAATAATAGTGTGTTTAAAAACATGAGTAAAGCTCAAAATCCTTAGACTAGTTTTTATTTCATGCACTGGGAACACTACACATTATATTCTACATCAAAACATGAAGAAAAATGTATCAATATTTTAATTAATTTACACAAAATTAAGAAAAATGAATATTGGGCTGTTAAAAAAAATAGTCTGCATTTTTCAGTACAAACTCATTTACTGTATAAACTGAAAAAATCTTTAGGATTTAGCATTCCTGTGAATCACTACACTAATATCTTAGTTGTATAACCACGGTTTCTGAGAACTGTTTCACATCTGTGTTGCATGGAGTCGACCAACTTCCAGCACCTGTGAACAGGTATTCCAGCCCAGGATGATTTGACAGCATTCCACCATTCCTCTGCATTTCTTGATTTTGCCTCAGAAACAGCATTTTCGATGTCACCCCACAAGTTTTCTATTGGATTAAGATCCGGGGATTGGGCTGGCCACTCCATAACTAATTTTGTTGGTCTGGAACCAAGACGCTGCTCGCTTACTGATGTGTTTGGGGTCATTGTCTTCTTGTTACCCATTTCAAGGGCATTTCCTATATGCAAACTGATCCATGATCCCTGGTATGTGATAAATGGGTCTGACACCATAGTAAGAGAAACATCCCCATATCATGATGCTTGCACCACCATGCTTTACTGTCTTCAGAGTGTACTGTGGCTTGAATTCAGTGTTTGGGGGTCGTCTGACAAACTGTCTGCAGCCCTTGGACCCACAAAGAACAATCTTACTTTCATCAGTCCACAAAATGTTTCTCCATTTCTCTTTCGGCCAGTCGATGTGTTCTTTGGCAAATTGTATCCTCTTCAGCACGTGTCTTTTTTTTTTAACAGTGGGACTTTGCGGGCTTGTTGCCGATAGATTAGCTTCACACAGGCGTCTTCTAATTGTCACAGCACTCACAGGTAACTTCAGACTGTCTTTGATCACCCTGGAGCTGATCGTTGGCGAAGTCTTTGCCATTCTGGCTATTCTTCGATCCATTCGAACGGTAGTCTTCCGTTTTCTTTCACGTCTCTCTGGTTTTGCTGTCCATTTTAAAGCACTGGAGATCGTTTTGGCCGAGCAGCCTATCATTTTCTGCATTTCTTTCAATGTTTTCCCCTCTCCAATCAACGTTTTAATCAAAGCATGCTGTTCTTCTGAACAATGTCTGGAACGACCCATTTTTCTCAGGTTTTCAGAGAGAAATGCATGTACAACATGTGCTGGCTTCATCCTTAAATTAGGGTCACCTGGTTGACACTTATTTTTTCACAGAATGAATGACCTCAGTAATTGAACTCCACACCGCTATTATGTTGAACACACCCCTTTCACTTAATTATTCAGTTACGCAGACTCAGGAGCAGGCATATCATGAATGTTGGGTCTGTTGGTTTTCTATGATTCTACAACACCTACTGGTAAATAATTTGCCATGCAGTAATATAATTTCTACCAAAAACAGTGATTGATCTGGTTAGTCATGTTGGACTGCTATTATTTTGAACACAACTGTATGTATGGCATAACTCATTTAAAGGTAAGAAGTGCTATTTTGTTTACTGTTGATGGTGTCGGCATCAGTAATGCCCAGGGCAGATGGCAGAAAGATGCGTTCTGTGACCTGCGATCGGTTGGGTGGCTACTGATCGCAGATGGATGCAGGGGTTTTGCGTCAAATCCTTTGTTGTGGTCAGACGTATCGCAAGACTCAGGTTGACGCAGCGCAGAGAAAGCACATATATAAGGCCATAAGACTGCTCGTGGGTTGTTGTAAACTATTTGCAGGTGCAGTCTGTGTCTACTTGCGATGCATCTCTCTAAAGACTTGTCTTCCTGTGCATCTAGCTGTCACTACCTGCTTCAACCTGCGATTGGTCACTCAAGTGTTGCACAACCGCCTGCGTCTACATGCACTGATTGGAAGCGAATCGCAGCTGAAATGCAAACAGATCGTGATCCACTTGCATCACCCTGCGTCTACTAAAGACCCTCTGCAACACACTGCCATTATCTGCGTCATCGTGCGTCGACACAAGACCAGTCTTGCATCTACCTGCGATTTTATCATCGCAGGTAGACGCAAGTAGTTGAAAACTAGCTGCAGCCTGCCGTCTGACCTGGGCATAAGGACCCCTGAGAAGACAGGGCATATAGGCTCTGGTTGAAATTATGGATTCTTTGACATGACTGGCATAATACTCTATTTTATGAGCGCGTAGCCATGAAGAAAATAGTACTTTCCCAGTCACTGAAGAGAATCCATAATTACTGGAGCCTCTCAGTGCATGGTATATTAAATTTATATCCCTCATCAAAAAATTCCAAACTAAGTGTTAACTTTTGTCAGTGAGATTGAATCTCAGCATCAACTCACTGGAGGCAGCCATGTTTGTTGTTAAAGTTGGTACGACCTTCAACTTGCACATGTGCAATGTACCATGCTATCGCTTTATTTATTTTATTTTTGCCATGCTATCACCTGCCTCGCCAGGCATGATCATGATACGTAGATCTGCGCACACACAAATGCTCACGGAGCCACAGCTATGACTCGAGTCGGTTACTGAATCGTTGTTTTTGGTATTTGAAAAGGAGACCAAGTAAGCACATAAACTATTACTGTCTCACAAAATCAGAAAGCTGTTAAAACTATTGATTTGTGTGGTTATTTGAACGTGTTCAATTAAAAATGCCCCTGGCTGACATGTAACTGTTTTTGTTTCGATTGTACTCATGACTTCTATTTTTGTCTGCCTTTTATTGTTAAAAAAAAAAAGTCTCAGCCATGTAGCTTGAAATTAACATCAATTCATGGTATATCCAGGATATACCATAACCGACTCTCACTTTTTTATTTTTAAATCAGTAGTGGAACTATTTTGTCACATGAGTCGTCCTTGGCCATTCCCTTCACGGGAATTTTTTGATGACGGATATAAGTGAAAATGTATCTCTCTCACAAAGAAAGAAACTGAGTTACAAGGTGTAGTGGAATGCAGCATTAGTCGTAACTACTGAATGTGTTATGGGACATGGAAGTATTGCCGAATGAATGGTGTGTTAGAAGTCAGTATGTGATCATACAAATCTCTTTTGTCTTGCATGTTATTCCCCAGCTTTTCTCAGGGGCCTCTAAAGGATGCCCCTAATCTGATCTGCACCCCCCACACATCCTGGTACAGTGAGCAGGCTTCCATTGAGGCAAGGGAGGAGGCAGCGCGGGAAGTACGCAGAGCCATCACAGGTTAGGAATCTTCTCCCACTCAAACATCATCTTCCTGTATGATAATGTGTGGGGGTGGGTTTTTTTTTTTTAGTGGCTAATGGTGTTTTTGTGTGTTTCTCTGCAGGTCGTATTCCTGACAGTCTGAAAAACTGTGTGAATAAGGAGTATCTGATGGCAGCTTCCCAGTGGCCTACTATGGAGACTGCCTCTGTGCACTCTGAACTCAACGGAGCAGGATACAGGTAAGAACTGCATCAACCAGACAAATCGTTCCTACCTCGTTTTTCGAGTTTACCTGTACACAGTTGTTTTACACTTGAACGTCTGTTCTTCCCAGGTTTCCGGCAGGTCTGATTGGTGTAACCCCGGGAGCTCTGCCTGGTGCAGGGGCAGGAGTAGAGGGCATGGTGGCAGGCACACTGCCCCTAGCCCATCCCCTCGCCCCGGTCTCACACCCACCACACACCCCCTCACCCGGGCAGCCAACCAAGGCAGAGGCTGACAGAGACGTCCCTTCTGACCAATAGCATCCCAACACATTCCATCGTTGCCCCAGCGATGCCCTTTCCCCCTCTCCCTTTTTTTAGGCCATCCATGCTGATGCCCTGCTTTTGACGTAACACCTGGGTCAATCCAGTCAAACAGAACACACAAGTCCAGACGTGACCCACTCAAAAACATTTCCCTCCCCCTCAACATCTCCTTCCCTTTCTTTGTTGTCGTATCCGTTTACGTTTTCACCTGTGCAGCAAGCAATAA
Source organism: Cathorops hypophthalmus (assembly GCA_027576075.1). Lineage (NCBI taxonomy): Eukaryota > Metazoa > Chordata > Actinopteri > Siluriformes > Ariidae > Cathorops > Cathorops hypophthalmus. The sequence continues at coordinate 10,131,220 of JAPEKO010000027.1, forward strand.
CTCTCTTTCTCAAGGATTCAGTAATTGGGTTGTTTTTGGTAGAATTAGTAAACCCCTTTTTATTTTTTATGCCTTTTTGAATCTGGACTAGTTGGAGTTTGTTTCTGAGTAGCGTGTCTTCTACCTGCCTTCTGTCTCTCCAGCCGATTTAACAGTATAGTAAGGAACACGTGAATTTTTCTTTTTTTTCTTTCTTCAACCTTGCAAGCATAAATTTGTGATTTTTTTTTAAAACCGTATGTTTGACCCTTGAAGCAAAGTGGAAAAGCTGGTTAAAGTCATTTGAATTTATTTTTGACCGCAGTTCCAACAGACAGCCACCAATAGCCACACCTTTCACAACCGGAATAGAGTGATGAGAGAAACGATGTGTCATCTGTCTTTGCCTGACAGTAACTCAGTGGCAATCTTGGACACTTTGGGTTCCACTTTTCTCTTCATATTGAGGACATCGTGTCCATCCTGTCCTTCTGAAGGAGGACGAACTCTCATTTCCTGTAAAGCTTGTTGGGTATCTGTTCAGTCATACCGTATGCTTCTCTGTATCAGTAATGTATGGATAAATGATGCATAGGTCTCTGTAAGAGCATCATAAATATGACGTTTGTGTACAGCTTTTTATTGACGTCCGATCACCTTTCCACTTCTTCTGCAGAGTGAAATCTCTTCGACTTTACCAGTGTAGATGTATGAAATCTCTATTTTGTGTGTGCGCATCTCTGAACTTCACAATGATTTATGATTCTCTTATAAAGACCATGTGATTGGGAATATTCAGAAAGCCGTGTTACACTTTACACTTAATCTGTCCTTTCTTTCACTGTTAATTTTATTAAAACTGAGGGGGAAAATTGGAAGAACATTTTCAAGTGTCTTAAAAAGGCCGGTTGTTCCACTTACAGGTTTTTACATTATTTCATTTTCCAGGTAGGATTTTGTTAATGTGTTTTTACTTTATTTTATTTTTTTTTAGTAGTAGTAAGTAGTATTACTTTGGGACTCCTGCTCTCTTCTAAAGCATACACAGATCGTCCACCTTGATATGCCTAGCTCCTTTGTTTTTCTTATCTTTCCATACTTCCTGGATGTGCCTCCCTGGGTGGATCAGCTTTTTCACAGTGACCTTTGTTCGTGATTCCCTTTATCTCCGATGGTCCTTCCTTCTGCTCCTGCTCTTCCCAGAACATCACTGTGTAAGGAGTCAGGCTGCTCTCACCCTGCCAGGTGCTTGAGTGAAGATGATATATATATATATATACACACACACACGCTTCTAAAGCTGTTGTCTTGAATAGCTTCTCTTCAGCTAGGGGTTTGCAGACATGCAGAGATCTTGGGTGTTATTTTTCCCCCCTCATTCATCTTTTGCCTACAGACCTCTGTAGTAACATGATATGGCCATTAGAGGTCAATGACGGTGTACATCGGAGTCCAATCCTGTCTCAGCATTTCATTTTACCAGCTGCATTTCAGTCATGCAGCTGTCGTTGCTCAGAAACGATCAATGCTTTTTGTCTAATATGGAAGGCCGGCAGAACCAGACTTCATCACTTCATCCATCAGCAGACCATATGGCTGACTTCCAAAGATTCAGGACGGAGCCGTGGCAGGAGTGCAATCTGTCCCTTTATCAGTCAGAAGTGCAAAACTCAAGACGTCAGTGTTAACCGTTTTTCTTTATTTGCCTTCTCTTTCTTCCTGACTCTGTACTCAACATAAGGAGCACAGTGGGGTTCGGATGGAGCTAGTTCACTGACAAAACCAGTCATTTTCCAAAGGGGGTGTCCGATCATCCCCTGAGACGAGTATCTTGTATGAAAAGTGTTCTGTGTCAAGGGAAACCATTTATAGTACCTCAGTAACAGATATTGAATGTATGATCTACTTGTTCTTTGTTTTGTACAGCTTCTTTTTAGACGTGTTTTTCGAGCTTATCCGGCACGTCTAACAAGGATATTCCCCTCCTTAGAATCCATTTGCTTTAGCATAGGCTAGCATCTGGTAGTTTGAGTTAGTTTGAATTGCAGGCTTTTCTGTTAGAGCTTTCCCTTTGTTTGTCTCCGATTCCTTATGAATGAGCACAAATCTGCATCGCCGTTCAGTTACTGTAGGGAGTGTATATGTATCGATGAGTGAGTTGTAAGATGGATTTGGGGTCTGGTTGCGAATAAACTAGGTGATAGCACATTTAGAAATAAACTCTGAATAGAATGGTTTAAGAGCATATCATAGATGTTGGTTATGGCAAAGATTCTTCTCCCTCCCTCCCCTCCTCAATTCTAAATTTTTTATTTTTTGAAAAATCCAACAAAGATTGGAACTCAGCTAGTGTTTGTGCATGAAATGTCTGTTACCGTGCAATTAAATCCTGCTTTTTAATTGTGCATTGCTATCTACTTAGCCCTTGATTGACTGACTGTTCTCATGGTATAGACTGTCACTCATGAGCTTGAACCAAGATGTCATGCTTGTTTTGGTAATTTGGTGTCGTCTCCTCTTCTGTCCCCTTTTCTGTCTTTACACAAAGTTCGAGCTGTACTTTTCAACCTTTTTTTCCCTTTTGATGTGCTTGATATTTTTGGACATTTACAATTTTCTGCAGTCTTGAACATCACAGCAGTGTGTTTTTATGTTCTTCAGTGTTCATGTTGTATGGAAACATTTCAAAAAGGACTTCTCTTCCCGGCGTTCACTTTTAAAGGTCCTATCCAGCAGCTTGTCTGAAGGGTCGTAGGTTCCAGGGTTTCTTTCACTCGACTATAGTAGCCTTAAATTCATACACACTGATGGGCTTGGTCACCCATCCCCAACCTGTGTTCGATATGAAGAGAGATGTTACTTTTAGCCATTCTGTGTGCTGGAAGCGTTATTTTACAGAGAACCCGACTGGTTTATGAATTCAAGGTGTGAAATCGGCTCTGCTCTCATCAAAGCTCCTCTCTCAATCCTGGAGTTATCCCAAAAGCCAGTCCAGGAATAGATACATTGGGTCTGGAGCAATCATGTTCTCTCTCAGGGTTCAAAATGCACACATACACACCGTTCAGGAGTCTGTAGGTTACCAATCTCTGAAACTCCAGCATGAAGATCATTCAGAACGTACCCCTTACAGTCCCTTCAAGCTAAAATGTGTCCCATTTTTTTTTCTTTTTCATTTTTTTTTTTTTTTAATTTTCCTCGCACTGATATCCATCAATGAAAGAATGAATGTTTTAATTGAGCTGTGTGTAACCTTGAACTTGGGAAATGTATTTTTACAACATGTGAACTTTTTATTCCTTTCTTTCACCACCGTTCTTTTCTTTGTAAATTGACCCCCCCACACACACACACCTTCCCATCACCAGACTGCAAAAACTACAAAAAAAAAAAAAACCTCTTGTAACTAGGCTCTTAAGCTTTACTTTTGCTTTTGTTTTCTTTTTTTATATTAGAAAACAATCATGTTTGTGATGGTAACCTCTGATGGTAAATTCCACAAGGTATTTTAATAAAATCCTGAAGATTAACCCCTTGTCTTTTCATGCTAAAGGGTTTCCGTTCACCTGATGTTCTTTTTAATTCACGTTTTGTGCATTAGAATCGAATCCGATCTCAACTCAAGTGCAAAGAACGAAAATGTAAAAGCAGTACATGTTAAGCTTCGTGAGTTTGTTTGAGACTGGAAGGTGATTTAAGGGAAGTTCAGTGATGTGTGTTTAGCACGGAGCCCCTGCCGCTCGTGTTTATGATGCCTGTGTATTTACTTGTGCCCCCTGGCATGAGGTGGTTATACAGTGAAATCGGTTTTACGAGAGCTACAGGACGCGCACACCCTGCCTCGCCTGCCAACTCAAATGGTTCCCAAATGCACCTTTATGAGCCATCTCTTCTGTGCCCTACAATTCTGACACACATTTAGTGCTGGATTCCTGAGCCTTGTTTTTCTAACCAGGAATAGTTCATGGGCAGTGTGTTGAAGAGCGCTTGTTTGAAAGGTTTGGTTGTTTTAAGGCCTTTCACAAAGGTTATCTTAATTACTTTATCACATGTAAGCATTAACATTTTACTGTTAGGATTTTTTTAACCCTTTTTTTTTTGTTTACCATAATTCCTTGTGCTATTTCATAGTTTGGATGTCTTCAGTATTCTTCGACAATGTAGAAAATGGTCAAAATACAGAAAAACCTGTGAATGAGTAGTTATGTTCAGACTTTTGCCTGGTACTGGATGTCAGATCAATTTTGTACAAGATATGTATTTACACACATGGTCATTACACCTACATCTAAAATGATTGGCCTTTTTTAATCAGGTAGCCCAACCACTTGTGGGTAAACACTTACAGCCTGTTGTAGGGAGAAACCATGGCCTAATGGTGAGAGAAACAGCTCTAACATGGGGAAATTAAACAAAAGGGTTCTTATTTATTTAATAAGAATGGGAAGCCATGGCCTAGAGGTTAGAAAAACAGCTTTGGGCTCAAAAGGTTGATGGTTCAATTCTCTGGACCAGCAGGAATGGCTGAAGTATCCTTGAGCAAGACACCTAACCCTCAACTGCTTCCCAGGCAGCTCTGGGCATGTTGTATATCGCTCTGGACACTAGAGCATCTGCTAAATTCCTGTAATGTAATACAGTTTGTCAGGCCTCCTCTGTCATGTCTGTGGAAGGGACACCATTTTCCTGGTCATTACATATATGGATGGTAGTTAAAGGTAATGTCGAACTCACTCCAGAAGACAAACCTAAAAGCGCTAAGGTCTTTGGACGTTCAAAGTCATGCCCTTTGCACTGCTTTTTGCCACTTTAAAATGCCACATGCAGGAACATTCCTTGGAATGTCCTCTGTTTCCAAAACCCACTTTTAGTCAAGCCCTAAGCAATCTAGCTATTGCTAGGCTGGCCTTCATGTTACCGTGTTAATAAGTGTAGCCCGATTTGTTGCAAAAGGACATTTTTGGGCTATGTGATCAGCAATAACGGTGCGGCTACTAATCTAGTGAATGTTGCTGTTGTCACAAACTCTTCCCTGCAACCTTGCTTCTGTGCTGCTTTGGTTTGGCATCATACTATGCAACAAGGCAAACACTTTGCACCCCCCGTTGGAGTTAAATGAAGACCGTGACTTGGCTTAAACCTGTAGGACGTACTCAGCAGGGCTCTTGTCCTGGCGTGCACCAGTCCAAGCATTCATTCATTCTTGATACTGATACCAGGAATGTTTGGATTAGTGGAGTGAAGGGATGGCAGAGTGAATAGTTGCTTTCTTCAGTCATGTCCTAGCCCATCCTGAACAGACTGGTTGCATCACCTGTCATGAATTGCTGGCAGTGGTAGACATTGTACCACTTCTGTGCCAAACTTTCTTTGCCAACTCTTTTCTATAAATGTGTCTTATATGGTCAAAAAGTGCAATTGTATGACCAGGAAATTATAGTTTTAACATGAAGTCTGTTTTGTTGATGCCATCAACTGTTCATTGAGAAAGACTTGAATGCAAGAGTCTTCATGACAACTCCAGTCCTCAAGCTATCATGGTAATTGTAGCCCTAAGCCATTGTAACAAAACTGTAAGTGTCCAGAGCTATCTTCTAAGTGCATGTTTCGACTGTCTGTATGGGGCCATCCTTTACAAGAGCGAAGCAATGCAAATCTCGGCTACAAGTAGGGCATCAGGATGGATCAGGTAAGTCTGAAGAGCAGGAGCAGGTAACATCCCTGGTAATTCAGAATTGCCATCTCTCACTCTCTCAGGTATGCCTGTTGTCACCTCATGGTTAAGAACTGTGCATTGAGTGCAAGTGGGGACTCCGGTAAGATGAACTATGACAGTGTAGGTGCAATAGACTTATCAAATCAGTCTCATAAATTCATTAATCATTATTTCAAGTGTCTAGTAGTTTACAGCTAAACTCTTAATCACTGGAATAACTTGATGTTGCTATAGTTGGAGTATGGTAGCTCAAAGGTAATACGTCTACTCTAGATCTATAACATTCATATAACAACCAAATGGGCAAAGGCAAGTAGAATACTTGGTTGGCACTCAGTGGATGTTGTAGCAATAGACAGGACACAGTTAATTCCAAAGATACCATTTATTGAAGTAGCTGACATGAGTTGGCAAACTAATACTGATCAGATATAGCAACAATAGCAGCCAAGGAATAATTCAATATAAATGGTGATACAATGTATAAAAATAGGAATTGGTAGTGTGTATGACGATAATTAAGGCACTAATGGTGATCAGAAGTAATAAGCTATATGCAGGTGTTCAGTGTAGGGGCGAGTGGATGTTAAAATGTGAGAGGGAAATCACGTGTGATAGTGTAGGTGTGCATGTGCACGGCTGTGTACTAACCAGATGAAGAGGAGCTAGGGAGAGAGAACATGCGCAAGCACACGACAAGGAGGAGGGGAGTGAGACTGTGAATGGAATGTGCAAGCCTTTGTGCTAGGCCTCAAAGCCAAACTTCTACTCAACCTTAGCTACTCCTGAAATCCCAATGTTGAGGGGTGTAGTGTGATGGAGTTCAAAAGAGAGAGAGAGAGAGAGAATGCATGCACGATCTAACTAAATACAAATAGTAAACAAAGCAAATCAAACAACACGCGGTCTAAGACCGACTTTCATGTGAATCAAACTGTGTACATTTAAACCATGAATGAATTCAAATAAACAACACTTCACATTAACTAGTCACAACGAAGACTAACAATTGCCCAGATACCAGCCTTACTTGAGATCGCTCTTGCCTGGCGACTGAAAGTGTGCCGTCTGTTATCCGAAGACAGCGTGGAGCGCAGGTCCAGAGAGAAAACAGTTTTGTTCCTTTTACTTTTACAGCTCGTCAGCTGAAGATCTTCGGTGTTCCGTCAGTCATCTGATGATCTGGAAGGAATCTTGTTTATAGTTCGTCGACGTTGAGAAAGGGAAAAGGGATCTGGTCACCTTTTCTCTTTGAAATACTGTGTGGGCTGCAGTTACTAACCGGTTCAGTTATTATTGCAACTATGTGAAGATCAAATACATTGAACTTTGGCTAAAGGTCTGGTATCAATA
>JAPEKO010000027.1:15820702-15834024 GCA_027576075.1 Cathorops hypophthalmus
ACACATAGACATATAATAAGGAAAATAAACTTACAAAAAACACATTAAAAATAAACTTACATAAAACATAGTATCAGATAAAAGTTATGTGGTGTATGTTTAGAAACAATGACATTCCTCTGTGTATACAGTATTAATTGCCCTCCTAAACGTCTCCAATGAAGGCAGAGAGTCCATACACAATATATTCTGCAACTCATTCCATAGGTATGGAGCATAAAAAGAAAAGCCTGTTTTCCCTAATTCAGTACGAGGAGTGCAAGACTGAAGTAACAACTTGTGTGAGGAACGTATACCATAAGATGAAGTGCAAAGAGTCAGTAAATTACAGATATAATGGGGAAGTTTGCCCAACAATGCCTTAGCAATAAAAAGTAACATATGCAATTTACGCCTTAAATACAAAGATGGCCATTGGACTTTAGAGTATAGATCACAATGGTGAGTTCTTGAGGGGGCACCTGTTACAAACCGCAATGCAGAGTGATAAACTGCATCCAGCTTCTTGAGGAAACATAAGGGCGCATGCATATAAATTGTATCACCATAATCTAACACAGAGAGAAAAGTACTCTGGACCAGCCTTTTTCTAGCTAAAAATGAAAAACATTTTTTCAAACGAAAATAAAAACCAACCTTAGGTCTTAGCTTTCTTAAAAGATTATTGATATGTACTTCAAATGTGAGCTTTTGGTCTAGCCAAATACCAAGATATTTGTAAGAAATAACCCGCTCCAGGAAGGTACCATCAAGTGTTGTTAAGTTACCATCAGGACATGATCTTGATCGTGTGAAAATCATATACTTAGTTTTCTTTGTGTTTAGTGCTAATTTTAACTGCAATAATGCATTTTGAATGGATATGAAGGAAGTTTGTAAAGAATCCATGGCGTCTTGCACTGAGGTACCAACAGTGTATAAGATGGTATCATCAGCATACAGATGTACTTTGGCTGGATTTAAGCCTTTATCTATATCATTTATATACAGAGAAAACAGGATTGGGCCGAGAACTGACCCTTGCGGGACACCTGCTTTTATGTTAAGTAAGGGTGACTGAAAGTTCTCTAAGGCAACACACTGTGTCCTGCCTACTAAATAATTTGAAAACCATTGTAACACTGGACTACTAAAACCTATTGCCTTAAGTCTATGCAACAGTATTTTAAAATCAACAGTATCAAACGCCTTGGAAAGGTCAACAAAAAGTGCACAACAGGATTTTTTTTTTTATCCAAGGCAGAGATAAAATCGTTTAAAACAGATGTTACAGCAGTTATAGTGCTATGACCTTGTCTGAAGCCTGATTGAGTTGAACTTAAAATATTATTTTCAGCTAAATAGTGTTTCATTTGCTCACTGACAAAAGATTCAAACACTTTAGCTAGAGTTGACAACCTAGAAATGGGTCGGTAGTTATCTAAGATAGACGGGTCACCCCCTTTTAAAAGTGGCAGTACTTGAGCTGACTTCCAAGATTCTGGGATAGATCCACTTGTTAAACTAAGGTTAAAAATAGCAGCAATGGCATCAGAAATTAAAAGTGCAGCAGTTTTATAAAAGAATGGTTCAATTTGATCAGGACCTGCTGATTTTTTACAATCCAAGTTTGTCAATGCCTTCCGTACCTGCGAGGTGGATATGTGAGTAAAATGAAAACAACTAATATTAGATGAAGTACATATGTGGTCAGTATTTGTTACACCAGTGTTGGACTGAGTCATAACCCCTGCATTTATGAAGTGTTCATTGAAAGCATTTACAATGTTTTGTTTCCCTATAATCTCCCCCTTGCTACATGAAAGAGAGTTTGGAAGGGTAGGTGGCGCAATTGTACCTTCAGTAGATTTTATCAGTTTCCAAAACTTTTTAGGGTCATTTAGATTTTCATTTATCATTTCAAGGTAATAACCACTTTTTGCGTTCTTCACTAATCTTGTGCACCGGTTTCTGAGAGTCCTGTAATTCAACCACAACTTGGAATCATTATGTTTCTTAGCATTTGCCCAAGCTCTGTCCCTTTCTCTAATGGCCACAGCAATATCATCTTTAAACCAAGGATTGTTTTTACCACTTATTCTAAAAGATCTCAATGGAGCATGTTTGTTAATTAAAAAAAGAAAAGTTGATTTAAAAAAGTCCCAAGCCTCTTCTACAGTAGTCATATTACACACATAGTGCAAATCACTATGAAAAACATCATGCAGGAAGGCCTGTTCATTGAAATGTTTATAGTCCCGTTTAAAGACATATCTTGGACTAGATTTTGGTGGCTTACAATTCCTGACACAAGCAATTGTGCAGTGGTCACTGATATCATTGCAGAATATACCAACAGCAGTATATTTATGTGGGGTATTTGTAAGGATAACATCCAATAGAGTTGACTTGTTCATATCTTTTAAATTAATACGGGTGGGCGCATGCACTAATTGCGAGAGATGGAGCGCATCACAAATGTCCTTAAGCGCGTTCGATGTTGCGGACAACCAGTCCCAGTTTAAATCTCCCAGCAGCAGGAGCTCGTTGTCCATGTATTTTTGCAGCACTTCTGACAGTACAGTTGTAGCCTCAGCTGTTGCAGATGGTGGGCGATAACACCCGATTACTATAAGACCGGCGCTATTAGGCATAATAAGTTTTACTGCCGACAATTCAAAACAACTTGGTCTTGTGATAGACTTGATGAGGGAGCAGTCCAGTGATGTTTTGGTGTAGATTGCAACGCCCCCTACTCTTTTCAAGCGATCTGACCGGAAGATGGTGTAGCCATCAATGTGTATCATTTGATTTGTGATAGAGGAATTAAGCCAAGTCTCTGTTAAAACCATTATGTCACAGTCAGTTGACTTTGCCCATAGACGCACGGGTTCTATTTTGTTAGGCAGCGCACGTTTGTATGAATAACACGCAGCCCGTTTGAACTTTTGAGATCAGTTGGAGTCTCAAGTTCAGTTTGACCAGGGCCTGGATTAGGGTGAATATTACCTGCCAGCAGAAGCAGGATAAACATCCAAGCATTCACATCCTGCCGGCGGGTATTTCGAGCCGCAGGTGTTGTCAGCCACAGGGGAGAGAGTCCAGACTCCCGCACTCCATGCGAGATTTGAGCCACACCCTCCGAAACAGTCCATCGGAGAGGTGAAAGATGAAAACCGACCATAAACGGCATCGTAATAGTCCTTGCAGGAGTACTCCAACAATCCAGGCCATGATCAGCACTGATGCCCCCCGATTTGAAAGTCGGGAAGAACGCCAACAGGTAGATCAAACTAATCCACATCATTATTTGCTGGTTTACAATAAACTCTTCAGTGAATTCTGTGCGTCAACTGTAACGGTATGATTTAGCGAGCAGGCGCGAGTAAACACAAGTTATGGAACACATTATACACATTGTGATAACTGAGACAGGGACAAGACAAACACCTGTGCCGCCATCTTGGATGGTGACCATTTTCAATGTTCCAATACACGGGCATGATTTCAGTCAGGGGAAGAGATCCTGCCTTTCTGCTCCTCTCCCCTTTTATCTGCTCCCTTTCAATGCACACAAACACACACAGACAGCACATTAATTCACAGCAGGTGCTTCCACTTTGCCACTCACCTTCCCTCGCCTCACTCTCTATTCACAAACCGGTGCTTCCCCACTGCCATATACCCCCACCACCCTGACTCAGGCCAGGGAGCCATCCAGCCTGCAGCTGACCCCCCCCCTCACCCCTCCGGGAGAGGTAGTCTGCTACCACAATCTGTGCCCCCAGCCTGTAGACCACTTCAAACTTAAAAGGCTGCAGAGCCAGATACCAGTGGCTGATCTGGACATTGGCATCCTTCATATGGTGGAGCCATGGGAGCGGGGCATGATCTGAGCAGAGGGTCAAAGGGCATCCCAGCAGGTAATAATGGAGAGTGAGGACTGCCCATTTGATGGCCAAGCTCTCTTTCTCAATGGTGCTGTATTTCATCTCCCACAGGAAGAGCTTGCAGCTGATGTATAGCATGGGGCACTCCTCCCCCTCCACTGTTTGGGACAAAACAGCCCCCAGCCCTCTGTCTGATGCACCAATCTGCAACACAAAAGGGAGAGAGAAGTCAGGGGACTATAAAAGTGGCCCCCCACACAGTACAGCTTTTACCTGGTTAAAGGCCTGTTGGCATGGCTCTGTCCACTGGACTGGATCTGGCACTCCCTTTTTAGTGAGGTCAGTCAGTGGGCTGGTGACATCTGAAAAACTAGGCATGAACCACCTGTAATAGCCAGCCATCCCCAGGAACTACCTCACCCCCTTTTTGGTCTTAGGTCATGGGCAGGCCACAATCACTGCACTCTTATCAACTTGGGGACGCACATGCCCTTGACCTAAGTGGAAGCCCAGATACTGTATTTCCACCTGCCCAATTGCACAGTTCTTTGGGTTTGCCATGAATCTTGTGCACCTCAGCAACCTCAGGACTGTCCTGAGATCTTGTAAATGCTGCTCCCAATCATTACTATAAATGATTATATCATCTAAGTAGGCCACCACATGCACATAGTGGGGACGGAGAATTCAGTCCATGAGATGCTGAAATTTCTCAGGGGCCCCAAACAACCTGAAAGGAATGGTAACAAAGTGGTGTAACCCAAACAGAGTGGAAAAGGCTGTTTTTTCCCTGGATAATGGAGTCAAGGGGATCTACCAATATCCCTTTGTTAAATCCAGTGTTGAGTAAAAGAGAGTTGCACCTAACCAATCAAGCAGTTCATCAATGCAAGACATCAGATGTGCATCAAATTTAGACCCCACGTTGACTTTTCTATAGTCTACACAGAACCGGACTGACCCATTAGTCTTGGGAACCAAGACTGCCAGGCTGCTCCAGTCGCTGTGTGACTCCTCAATTACCCCCATCTTCAGCATAGCCTGGAGTTCATCCTGAACCATGTTTTTCTTGTGTTCGAGGAGCTGATATGGGCAGCTGTGCACCACCACCCTGGGGGAACCTCAATGTGGTGTTCTATGAGGTTAGTGCAGTCAGGGAGGGGTGAGAACACATTGAAGAATTCCTCCTGCAACCTAATTGCCTGTGCTCTCTGGGATGGTGAGAGGTGGTCTCCACAGGGGACCAGGGCGAATTGGGTTGCACTTTTTAGACTTGCCTCCAGTCCCAGCTCTGCAGTTTCTAGAACTACTGTCACCAGAGCCACAGGGACCTCCTGTCTCCATGGTTTCAGGAGACTGAGGTAGTAAATTTGACATGTTTCACCACTATCTGGACGCTTGACCTCATAGTCGACCTCCCCAATTCACCGTGTGACCTCAAAGGGCCCTTGCCACTTGGTGAGCAATTTTGAACTTGAAGTGGGCAATAAAATGAAGACTTTATCTCCCAGTGCAAATTCTCTTAGTTGTGTCCCTCTGTTGTACAGATAAGCTTGATGTCCTTGGGCTTATAGCAAATTCTCCTGGGTTATGTGACTCAGTGCATGGAGTTTTGCTCTCATGTCAAGATACATATTGAATTCATTTTTGCTGTGAGAAGGCACCTTCTCCCAATTTTCTCTAATGATGTCCAAGACATCATTGCACCCATACAGCAATTCAAATGGGGAAAACCTGGTGGAGGCTTATGGGACTTCACGCCTGCAAACAACAGAGGGTCTAGCCACCTATCCCAGTTTTTAGCATCCCCATGAATGAACTTATGAATCATATTTTTAAGTGTTTGGTTAAATCATTTGACCAGCCCATCCATTTGTGGATGATAAACACTAATAGAAAACAATTTAATCCTCAATAACTAGTACAATTTGTGCAGTGTGTATGACATAATAGTGCCTTTATCAGTCAGGATTTATTTTGGAATCCTGACTCAGGAGATAATGCGGAAGAGTGCCTCTGCAACACTGTGCTGAGACATTGCAAAGAGGCACTGCTTCCAGGTATTGTGTTGCATAATCCACTATGACAAACACAAAGTGATCCCCACATGCAGATTGATTGAATGGCCTAATGAGATCCATGTCAATTCTTTCGAAGGGGATCTCGATTAATGGGAGGGCGCACAATGGCATTTTTGGCGTGGCCACTGGATTCACCAGCTGGCATTCATGACATGCCGTACACCAACTGTGGACTTTGGTGTGAATCCTTGGCCAAAAGGAATGGGCCATGAGATAATTTAATGTTTTATCCTGCCCCAAATGTCCAGCCATAGGATTATGATGAGCCACATGGAATAAAAGTTCCCTATGGCTTTTCAGGTCAAACAACTGTGTGATCTTTTCTTTAGTTTGAGTGTCCTGAATCACTCGATAGAGCCTATCCTTAATAATACAAAAATAGGGGAAGGAAAGAGCAATGTTAGGCTGGAGGGTTTGGCCATCAATTACTTTCACTTGGTCAAAGGCATGTCTCAGAGACTTGTCACACACCTACTCCAATAGGAAATCCCCTAAGGGGTTACGTATTTATTTTATTTATTTAGAGACTTCCGCCATGTTAGACAATAAAATAAAGTAAAAAACATGCAGAATTACAAGATAACAAATAAAGAAAAGTATAAACGTGACGAGGGGGTGGCGAACGGACACGAGGTCCCAGCGAGGCTACCCCCTAGGTAAAACTATATACATACAACCATTAAATGTTAATATTGACATTACAACCATTAAATATTAATAAATGTTAATATGTAATAATAAAAAATAATGTAATAATAAATACTAGCAGCAGCAGTCCATCCTTAGAGACCTACAGTTCGGGCAAATTGTTTTCCAGGTCCGTACCCTATCCGGGGTAATAATTACCCTATCCGGGTCCTATCTGACCAATCAGAACCAAGAATTTAACAGCAATCCAACATAAGACAAGCTGATGTCCTCTTCAAAAATGTGTAACAGTGAGCAGATACCTATTAATAAAAAGTGTGGCCCACTTTGATCATGTTTCCCAATAACTATTAACATGGTATGACTGGAACTTTGCTGGAAATTTAAAAAAAAAAATTGTAACAAGCTATCAAAATCAAATACTTTAATACAGGCTTGTAGTACTCGAGTCCAGGACTCAGACTCGAGTCCAACTCGTGCCCTAATTTTAAGGACTCGTGACTTGACGTGACTTGGACTTGAGTGCTGATGACTCGAAAATGCATTCGTACTCGTAAATTGGAGACAAGGGCTCAGATTTTTTTTTTTTGTAACATGCCATAAAAATTTGGCAAAAGAGATTTATATCTACATTAATTTTTTTATATTAATTTCATGCAAGAGAATGCACATTCACCTGCTGTTCAGGGACAAACTAACGTTAATGGCACTATGAGAACGTATTGAAGAACTATTGAGGAGACGACGGGGACAACATCGAACTTCAATCGTCATTTGGCAAGACTCCACCCAGAGAAGTAAGTGGCACACTATGCTCATTGCTCTGTTGATAGCAGAGCTTGCTGAGCAATGAACAAGCTTTTTATCTGTAGCCTATTAACTAAAATGGGGCAGTCAAGCAGTAACGTTATCCAACACAGTAGCAGAGATGGCTTCACATAAAGGCAGCAACAGCCACCGTCAACTGGTGCGACTGGAGTCTTGTTCTCAGACTCAATTCGGATCAATAGTGGACTCGACTCGACTCAAAACTTTCTTTAATGACTTAGACTTGACTCAGACTTGAACACTGGAGACTTGAGACTGGACTCGGACTCAAGGCTTAGTGACTCGATTACAACACTGCTTTAATACAAGTACTCAATCAGTGTTTCTTAAACTTGGTAACTCCAGTCATCAGTACACCAAACATGATTGGCGTCCAAAGTTCACTTCATTACTTTGACCCTCAGCCTACAAGGGTAATAGAGCTACCAAGTAACTGAAGAGTTTAGCATCACCTAGAATGGATAGCTTCATCATCACACACTCTGTGTCTGATTTCTGATACTGTACGACACACTTATCTGTCCAACACTGGACAAAAAGACAGCATAGAGCTAAAGATGATCTTGAAGTTTCTTCCTTGACACACAGTTTGGCATCAGACCACACAAACATCAAACTCAGGTAGTGTTGTCCAAGTTTGCATATAATAATATGACAGAAGACAAAGTCACGTTCGCAACTATGGTAATGCACTAGTTTGCTTTGAGTGGGACCATTTTCTGTCCACATGTTGCATATATTTTCCTGAAAAACTGTTATAACTCACAGAAGAAATAACACACAGTCCTAAGACTGCCCATGTAGTTTGTTCATAATATTTTTATTCCCAATAAATAATTATGTATTGTTAAGAATGTTTATTTTTATTATTCACTTTAAATCTAGACATGATAGAATGTGCTTACTTCTCATAGAATCTGCCAGGAGAGCAGGCAGGCACTGTCAGGGACAAAGACAGGACAGAAATCTTCACAAAAACTGAAGAAAACAGGGACAAGGGAAATCTAGGCAGAGGAAGCAAAAAACACAATCCAAAGGAACAGGGGCAAAAACTGGACAGAAAAACTAGGCAAAAAACACGGAATGATACAGGCAGGGGGAAATCGAGAAGTCACAATACCAAAGGGCTGTAGCGAGGCAAGGAAAGTCTGCAAGATACAGTCTGGCAACTGGAGTAGCTCCAAACATCTCTTAAGTAGGCCCTGGCTGATGGGAGAGGAGTGATAGCAGGTGTGGGAGTGCCACTTCAAGGAAGATGGCCTTCAGCAGGGCAGGACTGAATTCCTGTCCTGGATCCGGCCTGGAGCTAGCGTGGAAGTCCCACAAACTCAGGTATGGATGGACTGGACGGTCACAGTACCCCCCCTTCAATGGGTGCCTCAGGAAGTGCCTCAGGGTGTTGTTGATGGAAGTCCGTGATGAGGGTGGGATCCATGATGAACCTGGCAGGAACCCAGCTCCTTTCCTCAGGACCATACCCCTCCCAATCAACCACGTACTGGAGTCCTCTGCCTCGACGTCGTACCTTCAGCAACCTCCTGACCATGAAGACCTCACCACCATCTATGAACCTGGGAGGAGGGGATTTGGAGAGTGGGGACAGAGAACTGGAGATAAGGGGTTTGACTTCGGAGACATGGAAAGTTGGGTGAATACGGCGCATGGTTACAGGGAGAGACAGTCTTACAGAGCAGGGATTAATTACCTTGGAGACGGGGAAAGGCCCAATGAACCTGGGAGCCAATTTGCAGGAGACCATCTTGAGGGGCAGGTGGCGAGCATCACCCGCTGCCCCACCCGATAGATGGGAGCTGCCAAGCGGTGTTTGTCGGCTTGCTCTTTGAACATCTTGACAGAATGTCGGAGCTTTTTCCTGGTCAATGCCCACATTCTCCTGCAGCGGCGCACAAACACCTGGGCAGAGGGCATGGCGATGACTTCTTGGATGGGGAAGAGTGGTGACTGGTAACCTGGAGAGCACTAGAAGGGGGAAAGACCTGTAGCAGAGGTGGGTAAGGAGTTGCGAGTATACTCTATCCAAGGAAGGGTCTTGCTCCAGGAGGCAGCAACCTTGGACACTATGCACCTGAGGGCCACTTCCAGCTCCTGGTTAGCCTGTTCTGTCTGTCCATTGGTCTGAGGATGGAAACCTGAAGACAGACTGCGAGAAGCACCAATGAGTTTACAGAAAGCTTTCCAGAATTGGGGTCTGCAGTCTGACACGATGTCTAAGGGGAGTCCATGTAGACAAAAAACATGGCGTATCAGCAATTCAGCAGTCTCTTTGGTGGTGGGAAGCTTGGGCAGAGGGATAAAATGAACAGCTTTAGAAAAAAAAACAGTCAACAGTGAGGATACAAGTATTGCCACCTGAATTAGGGAGTCCTGTGATGAAATCCAGGGAGGTGTGACCAGGACCGGTGTGGAACAGGAAGGGGTCTCAGCAGGCCAGCAGGGGGTCTGTTGCTAGTCTTGTTCCTGGTGCAGATGTTGCAAGCCGCTACAAACCTCTGGACGTCCTCCTTGGTGGATGGCCACCCAAAACATTGTCGGATGAGTGCCAGAGTCTGGGCTGCTCCTGGGTGGCACGCCATTCTGGAACCATGACCTCACTGCAACACCTGTGCCCGCACAGAAACAAAAAGACGATTAGGCAGTGCATTATTGGGCCCTGGGTCCTGCTCATGGGCCTTCTGGACCAGGGTTTCCACCTCTAACAGAGCGGCCCCCACCAGACACTGTGGAGGAAGGATGGTCTCAGGGGAGGTCAATTCCTCCTGGAGGGGAGAGAACATTCTGGACAAGGCATCGGCCTTACCATTCTTGGAGCCTGGGCGGAAGGAAATTGTGAACTTGAAGCGAGAAAAGAAGAGACCATTGGGCCTGGCGAGAATTGAGGCGCTTGGCAGTCCTGAGATATTAGAGGTTCTTGTGATCTGTCCATATGATGAAGGGAATGTCTGACCCCTCCAAGCAATGTCTCCATTCTTCCGAGGCCAGTTTCATGGCCAACAGTTCCCTATTGCCAACGTTGTAGTTTCTCTCAGAGGGGGAAAGCCGATGACAGAAGGAGCAAGGATGAAGCTTGTTGCCAATAGCTGATCTTTGGGATGATATGGCTCTGACCCCTGACTCTGAAGGATCGACCTCAACCGTGAACTCCCAGGATGGATCTGGAATGGTGAGTATGGGTGCTGACGTGAGCCTTTGTTTGAGCTCGGAGAACGCCTTCTCGGCCCCTTCCCCTCACCTGAAAGGAACCTTGATGGGAATTAGAGCCATGAGGGGCCCAGCCACTGTACTAAAGTTCCTGATGAATCACCTGTAGAAATTCAAGAAACCGCTGGAGTTCTCGCCAAGAGGATGGGGTGGGCCAGTCAGCAACTGCCTTGAGTTTCAGGGGGTCCATCTGAATCTGTGCAGGGGAGATAATGATACCTAGAAAGGAGATAGAGCTTTTATGGAACTCGCATTTCTCGGCCTTAACAAAGAGTTTACTTTCTAGGAGTCATTGAAGGACCTGCCTGACATGTATGCGGAGTTCATGAAGGGAGCAGGAAAATAATCAATATATCGTCCAGATAAACAAAAACAAAAAGGTTAAGGTAGTCCCTCAGGACATCATTAATGAGGGCCTGAAAAACTGCAGGAGTGTTAGTCAGGCCGAACAGGACCACCAGATATGTGTAGTGGCCCGTGGGGGTGTTGAATGCTGTCTTCCATTTGTCCCCTTCCCTGATCCTCATGAGATGGTAAGCATTGCGCAGATCTAGCTTGGTGAAAATCTGGGCTCCCTGGAGTAACTTAAATGCCATGGTCATGAGAGGTAGGGGGTAATGTTTCTTGAGAGAGAAGTCATTTAGCCCCCGGTAATCAATGCAAGGGCGTAAGGATTTGTCCTTCTCCACAAACAAGAATCCTGCCCCTGCAGGAGAAGAGGAGAGATGAATAATTCCAGCTGCTAAGGACTCGGTGATGTATTTATCCATGGCTTGCCTTTCAGAAGGGGAGACAGAGAGAGAAAGAAAAAGTCACCCCTTAGGTGGTACAATCCCAGGGAGAAGGTCAATTCCATAGTCATAGGGCCCATGGGGAAGAAGGGAAACAGCTTGAGACTTGCTGAACACAGGTTTTAAGTCATTATACTCGGGAAGCATGTTAGAGAGGTCAGGATATTCACCAATGGTGGGTTGGAGCAGCTCGGCGTGAGGGAGGGCAGATCTCAGGCATGACGATAAGCAGAATTGACTCGATCCTAAAATGGTGTCGTTAGTCCCATTAACATGGGGGTTATGTAGAGTTAGCCAGGGCAGACCGAGAACTATGGGCACATGGGGATTACTCATGACAAAAAACTGAATGGATTCAGAATGGTTGCAAGAAATTCTTAAGGTGACCAGGGCTGTTTTACGGGTGATAGTGGTCAGACCAGGTCAGAACAGTGAGGGACGGGTTCAGAGCCAGAAGTGGAATTCCCAGGTGCTTGGTGGTGGTTGAGCAGATCAGGTTTCTGTCAGTTCCTGAATCAATGAGTGCCTGGAGGTCGTGGGACTGACTGCCATGGAAAATAACCACTGGGAGTAGCGGTCGACTGGTAGGGGGCTGATTCTGGACATTGCCCACCAGGGCCCCTAAACTCACTGGTGGGCTCTTCTTTTTAGAAGGCAAGATTGGCAGAAGTGCCCCAGCTGTCTGCAATAAAAACATACCTTCATATCCTGACAGAGCTGTCATTCTTCAGGTGAGATGTGGGCTTGGTCTACCTGCATAGGCTCAGTGGAAGGAATAGGGGGCTGAGGGGGAGCAAGACGAGTCCGAGTTCTCTCTTTCACCTGCTGTCTGATCCGGGAGTCAATATGACTGGCGAGGTCCATGAAACCAGGGAACTCAGGTGGCAGTTCTCGTGAGACCAGCTCATCCTTGATGGAGTCTGACAGCCCATTCAAAAATGCATCAAACAATGTTGTATCTGACCAGGTGGGTGGAGCACAGAAGCACGGCAGGCCAGAACTGAGTTCTCAATAACTCTTTTATTTTCAGCTTTGCCTTTCACACTCTCCCAGCCACACACAAGTGTTCTGGTTGGGGAGAGAGCGCCCTTTCTCTGCTCTCTCTCTCCTTTTAAAGAGTGCAGTCACTGGGGAAGACACACAAACAGGTTAATTCCCATCAGGTGCAGTGATTCCACCACTTACCTTCCATGACTCCGCCCACCATTCACACACTGATACTTGGCCACGCCCCCGCTGCCACATACCCCCACTGCCTGACTCAGGCTGGGGAGCCATCCAGCCTGTAGCCAACTACCTCCTCCCATGGGAAAGGAAATCCGCTACGACCATCTGCACCCCTGGCCTGTGGACCACCTCGAACTTAAACAGCTGGAGTGCCAGATACCAATGGGTGATCCACGCATTGCCATCCTTCATGCGGTGGAACCACTGCAGGGGTGCATGGTCCGAACAGAGGGTGAAAGGGTGCCCCAGCAGGTAGTAGTGGAGGGAGAGGACCGCCCACTTGATGGCGAGGCATTCCTTTTCGATTGTGCTGTACTTGCCCTCATGCACTGACAGCTTCCGACTGATGTACAGCACTGGATGTTCCTCTCCCTCCACCTCCTGGGACAGAACAGCCCCCAGCCCTCTGTCCGATGCTTCTGTCTGCAAAATAAAGGGGAGAGAAAAGTCAGGGGAGTGTAAGAGTGCCCCCCCCACAGAGCAGCCTTTACCTCCGAGAAAGCCCACTGGCATTGCTCTGTCCACTGGACTGGATCTGGTGCTCCCTTTTTAGTGAGATCAGTCAGTGGGCTGCTGACGTCCGAATAATTAGGTATAAACCTATGATAGTAGTCAGCCAGCCCCAGGAACTGTCTCACCCCCTTTTTGGTCTTGGGCTT
>JAPEKO010000027.1:15930915-15946179 GCA_027576075.1 Cathorops hypophthalmus
TTCAAGCAAGTCCAGTTGCTCTCTTCTACCACCCACAGTTTACTATGACCTGGATGACTGAGAATCTTCACAGACATGTTTCCACACACTTTGGGAAGAGAACCCTTCAACTGGTGCGGGAGTATGAGAAGACTTCCAGAACATCTTCAAGAATCTTCAAGCAAGTCCAGTTGCTCTCTTCTACCACCCACAACTTTTGGCAAAGCATTCCAGGTGACTACCTCATGAAGCTGGTTAAGATAATGCCAGTAGTGTACAAAGCATTATCAAGGTTAAAATGGTAGCTACTCTGAAGAATCTAACATATAAAACATGGAGGGTTTTTTTAATAAAAAACACTTTGCCACATAATTCCATATATTATTTCATAGTTTTGAGGTCTTCAGTATTATTTCACAAATGTACAAAATGGTCAAAATACAGAAAAACCTATGAATGAGGTTGCGTTGAAGCTTTTGACTGGTCCAAAATTTTGCTACTTAGCTCCCAACCACAGATAGCTGTGGCACCATCACGATTAGAACTTTAGTACTCAACATAAGTTTAGTTTTTACCCACTGTTCATTTTCCTTATTTATTGGACTTTGTTTTCTGGGGTGTTGGTGAATTTATGACATCTCAAGCTACAGCAAGAAATACAGGAAGCAACTGTGCATGCTCGCTCTGGGGGGGGGTTCCCTCCTCCCTCACCAAGTCCTCGAGAAGTATTTCAAGGATTGATGTGTATAATTTTCCACCAAATTATAGTCTCCACCAGAAGGGTATACCATTTGGGGAAGCATCCATTAAGCTATTGCTTGGATTGAATTATTATTGACCTACACTGAAGGTTCTATAATAATTTTTACTGCAGCAAACTGATCTGGTGCCAAGCACATTTCACAGCTGTCTTACACTTGTTCAAAAACACCTCTCAACAAATTCAACGTAAACAGAATGAGACTCTCAAAGACCAGTCACCATTGGATGGAAAAAGAAAAGCCAAACAGCTGTTTCCAGAGAACTATATTTACATAATACTCTCATTTTTTGCAGAGAACAATAATAAAAAGTATAAAATACTTACAAAAATTCGCAACAATGTACATATAAAAATAAGATCCATCTTCTTGAGAACATTAGGAAATGCATACATACAAAAAAATATATATAAATAAACAAGGCGCCCTGTCAGATACTGAAATAAACTTGCTCCTAGATGCAGGACAGATAAGCATTACGACAACTGAGACCCAAACGCACTCTCTCTCATACACATTTCTCAGGGTGAGCCATTCAATCTACCCCTGTGTAACAAAACACAGGAAGGGGAGTTTTGGGGTAACAAGAGGTAAAAAAAAAAAAACCCCCAATGGACAACACCCTTCCCCCCCCCCCCGATCTGATTGGTTAGAAATATTTAAAGGGAATAACATGTGATTTAGTGTATCGCTGAATAGAAATTGTTAATGTCCATTTTAGTGTTTTAGCATAATGCTGAATCTTCACTTGCTAAATTGTTCATTTTCAACACAAACTCAGGATGCTCAGTACATGTTGAGAATTCATAGAAGCAGATATTCCAAACTCTACTCTCAAATGAACACACTGAAGAGGAGAAAGAATAAACTCCCCGTCTTGGAATCAGTCACAGATGTGCGCAGATACGGTGTTAGATTTTAAGGCCATGGATTCAGGACTAAGGCTTGTGGGAACCGAGTGAAAAGAACAAGGAAGGTGGCTATCCTCAGTACGAGTCTATGGTCTCAAATACAGTCCATGAACATCTCAAAATATGCAGACTTCATCTGTCTGGCCTTGATACCTGGCTTTTTAGGTACATAAGCACCAATTCTGACCAATGCATGTAGCCTTAACAGCAAGAAGGCAAGTAAAAGCAGTGTGTGTATTTGTGTGCGTGTTGACCCATCAAATTTGGGTATGATTCAGTGGTTTTAGTACTGAGCCACAGGATCAGTAGTAGAATGTTTTTCTTTTATCTTTACACATTATCATGACAGCCCTAAGAAAACTCAATACACAAAGGCTTCTCGTGCCCAATACTCCTTTTATCAGACACACAGTACAGCAGTTCTGACCAGAGAACAGTCAGTAATGTCCACATCACTCAGTTTCTAGTTTGAGCGCCAGTCACTGATGACTAGCCAACAGCTCATCCAAGTCGTCCATCCATTCCTGTGTAGACTGGTTCTTCAACAGTGAGTCCACCAGGTCGCTTTCCCCAGGAAAGCTGCCTAAGCTGCCCCCTGACTGGGTGCTATATCCAAACGGCAACTGTTGATTGGTTGTCCGGTTTACCTGGTAAGCCTGATTGCACTGCATGCCAGCAGTACGGTTAGGACCCTGACCGCCCTGCAGCTGCCCAAACGGCCCCAGGTCAGGTAGCACCTGCTGTGACTGAGGTGGTGCTGGCTGTCCTTGCTGAGGCTGTTGCTGTGCCATAGCAGTGCTGTTGGCTCTCTGCTGGACCATGCTGGGCATCATCTGCCCTGGGTTCATACCCACCATAGCCCTGCTAGGTGCACCATTTCCCAAGCCAGCCTGGGTGAAGGGTGCACTGCCAGGCAGCTTGGTCATCCTGGGCTGCATGTGGAAACTTGAGTTTGAAAAGCTAGCAGGTAAGGCATTATTGCTGCCATTAGGCTGACCAGCTATGCCTTGCTGAAGCCCTGGATGCTGCTGCTGCCATGACTGGGCCTGTGGAGGCAATGCACTCTGGATACTGCTGGTTATGGTGTTAGGGACTGAACTGGGCATGGCGCTCATGCTGTTAGCCATCGCACTAGGCATATTGTTAGGCATACGTGTCAACTGCTGCTGCTGCTTGAGATGGGCCTGCTGCTGGACGAGAACATTGTGCCTATAGTTCTGCATTGATGAAACAGGCATTCTCTGCTGGTTGGTGTGGGACGGGTGCATGGGCATGTTTCCATAAAGGACCTGCTGGGCCTCAAGCCCACCTGCACAAGATGATAGGTTCAAATCTGCCTGGCTGACTGCAGGAGGAGCACCCGGGGTAGGACCTCCACCCTGACCTATTCCCATCATGCTCTGATTTTGAGGAAACATGCGTTGAACACCAGGAGCCGGGCCACTAAGGGAGTTCACGCTGCTCATCGGCTGAGACGAACCTAAAGCAGAAAGAGAGGAAATGTCCACATCATTAACTAACTTGTACTGAATTAACAGGGTTTGAATTTGTAAAACAAGGACAAAAAAATGAATGTTAGCAGTCAACGTGGGACCCCGGTGAGTCTCAACACATTCAGTAAGGTTTAACTTGGAACAGGCAAAATCTGGCACTACCGTTACCATAAGTTCTCACAATACTTTTCTGAAAGTATCAGAAGCACTTCTATAAACCCAGACCAAATTCCAATGTTATTCAGCAAACTGGATGTTAGAAATTTTCCTCCTCACTAGTAATACTTGATCTTAAAAATATGTTGTACTTGTTTTGCATATTGTGGTCCTGTCATTTTCCTGGTGTGCTACGCTTGTTCCAACTGTAACCAAACGTTGCAAAACAAGCATCTTTAAATATTCTGCTATGCAATTTACTATATTTCCTCTCTCTAGGTTAGACCAAAATCTTTACCTAGCAAACTTACTTACTGGTTAGTACAGTTCATTTCTAAAACACCAACAATCCAGAACAGCAGCCACAGTTTACTGTAAACTGATTTTATGCACTCTATCCATAAGAAAATTATCCAAAAAAAAGTTTACATGAAGCAAAACTTCAAGTTTAAGGACTGACTTTTAGACCTTACTGTTTGCGATTCAAATGAGTCAGTCAGTAAGCACACTTTGCATATCAGGTAGGCTGAATGTTTTACATGGAACAAAGCAGTGCCTGTATGGAAAAAGAGTGACGCAGCAGCTTTTCAGACACAGGCCCTTTAAAGAGAGGGAGGGACAGCAAGTGAAAGAGCAAGAGGAAGGCACGCTTGCGCTCTCAGGATGTTGGGCAGGCACCTGGAAACTGGGAGACCTGTGGCTGCTGCTGGAATGGGTTTTGCTGGGTAGATGGGTTCGGCTGGTCCTGGTACTGAGGTGGTGGACGGGTTAGGTGCCTTTGCATCTGCTGCTTCTCCTGTGAGAAGAGACAAAGGCATACACAAGTGATTGGTTATGAAAATCATGCCACAAGGACATCATCATAGGAATTATCATCATCATCATCATCATCATCGGAAACTCCATTAACACAAATTACCCTTCCTCTAATACTGGTCTTTTGCATATTCCCTGCTTGAACTTTTTCACATATTACAACCTGGAACTGAAAAAGGCTAGTGTGTGCAACCTCATACAAATTTGTCTCAAAACTGCATCATAGTCCAATGATCGATATTGGATGAGTCAAACCTTCCAGAAATATTTTAACTCTGAATACAATGAACTCCAAGAACCAAATACGCCCTTTGCCCTCTGACCTGCTCGGCCATCATCTGTCTCTGGAGGAATTGTTTCTGCTGTGGACTCATCATCGGTATTTGTTGCTGCTTCTGTAGACCACTTAGATATGCTGCATTATTGTGGTTAGCTGCCATGCCACTGCCACCTGGTTGCGTTACCATGGCACCGCCAGGGCCTGGGACATGAGGGGCAGATGGGTAAGTACCTGGTTCCTGCTGAAAGAGGAACAAACAAATTCATTACAATATACCCCTTTATTTTGTATACTGTATTTGTATATTGTTAAAAAGTTAAAGGCATTGTTACAGATGTGGTGTGCGTGTTTCTGCCCAGGTACCCCCCGCCACATCTTCGTTACTGTGGAAGCAGATGATTGAACGCACCAGTTTGTAATTTGCCAGTTAGGACTGCAGGGGTTAAAAGGCCAGCCCAAACCTACCGACAAGACCAGTCAAGGGCTTACAATTTATCTGTGTGGTGTATTGTGTTGGAGCACTTGTGACGTCATTGACTGTGTACGGTGCGTTGGCAGTATTTTTCCTGCGTTATCCTGACTATAGGGCATTCGTGTGGAGCATTTACAATGTGTGTGCCAGGGTCAGCATTGCTCCCGGTTGGGAGCGTGTTTGCTTGGCAGGTTGTCGTCAGTTTCGGGTCTCTATAGTTTTGGCATCTTTTATTTTGATGTATGAAATAAACCTTTCAGTTTATACATCTACTTCCATGTTTGTGATTCACTAGTTTAAACTGTGCCATGTTCTCTACAACTCCTAGACCTCTGATTTTGGGAGACGTAACAGGCATAGTGTTTTGACTGCTTCAATTCGCTCCATTTACATGCCTGTCAGGTATGTAAAAGTATTGTGTGGGTTTCTCTAAAGAGTAAAACAGGAAGAAATCTACCAGAGGTCTTTTCTGAAAGGGTAGAGCTAAATGTTCCAAAAAGTCTGTTAAAACCACTTTACTATTTGAAACTATGCCAATCACACGAATAAATCTGAACATGGAACAAAACAAGAAAAAGTGCTGTTTGTGTTACAAACAATGGAGCTGGTTTGGATTCCATGGTTAAAAAGTTAAAGAATAAAAATGTTCCAGCTAAATACATAACATTCCAACCTTTGAATACTGGACTTAAATGAGGCTCTGCGTTTTTTTGTTTATCATTCCTTAAAAGTGCCCCATACTATAAAGCACAAAGATATAGAAATTTGAGGGTGACTGCTCTACCACTCGTGAACTTGCTCTGTCCACTAGAGGGCAGGGTACCAAAACTTTGGTGACGAGGAGAGGTGAGAAAACAAGCAAAACTGAATAAAGAACAGTCATCAGAAAAAAAAAAGAAAACCCAAAAATCTAAAGAACATAATCAAAACGTCACTGGTTACACTTTTTTTTGGGGGGGAGGGGGCAATGCAGGGCTTTCAAATCAATTTGGCATCAGTCTGAATGACTTGAATTGCTGAAGTTCACATCTTGAAGGCATCGAGTTCACACAAGTGCAGAGATGACGGATAACTGAAAGAAACCGTGACTGATCTGAGGATGCAATTTATGAGTTTAATTCTGGAGTGTGCACTGCACAGCCAAAAACTATACCAGCACTGAGTGAACCACAGTGCAGCGCCTGCAAGCTGCTTTAAAAATAAATCAAGGATGCAATCCCTGGCCACTTTCCATTCAAGCACTTTCTCTCCCTCACTCACACACACACACACACACACGTGCACAAGGTCATCATGTGTGCATGAAAAGTGACAAGAGCAATACTACTCCTCTCCAGCCAAGAATGTGCAGTTTACAGTTGGGAGGCAGAAACATGGAGAAACAAACACGCACACAGGGACAGAAAGAAGGGAAGAAAAAAAAATGTGGTCCAAAGCACGACAAGGATTGGAGGGGGGGGCAAAAAGTTCATCATAAGTGAAGAAAAAAAACCAAGTGGGTTAAGCAGCTATATTTAAATAGGGAGAACTGAGAGAGAGACGGGCCAATCCCAAAATACTCTTCGCAGGACGATAGCCAGGGGAGGGGGAGGAACTTTGCATGAAAGACTGCTTTGTCGTCCCCGTGTCCCTCCCTCCATCTCTCTCAGTCCCCCTTCATCCCACTTGCTCTTCTCGACCAACTCCTCTGTCACAAATCTGCAATCTCCTGGCCCATCCCAGCCCCCATCCATATTATTTATATTTTATAGATATATATAAAAATAAAATGCATGCGCATGTGTCTGTCTCTCTCTCTTTCTGTGTGTGTGAAAGAGAAGGGGGGGGGTCGGTCTATGATGGGGGAGAGACGCCTGCCAGCACTTTGCTTCTTAGCAACCAGCTGCCTGACCCAGACAAACTGCGTTCATCCCCAAGGTTGAAGAGACCTGCTGCCAGACACACTAGGACAACCCCCCCCCCCCCACACACACACTTCCAAAACACCACTAAGCAAGTCATTAAAACACACAAAAAAGCACCCCACTAAAGGCCCAAGTATACATCAGTGTACATATACCGTACAGTACGTGAGTCGTCGTCAAAACGTGAAATACAGAAGTCGTCCTTCCTCTTCTCATTCTTCTGCCAATAATAATTTAATAGCAAGCTGCTGTTCTCTCAAGTCACAAACTTCTGCACTCATGTTTTTATTTTATTCAGGGGATTGTCTTAATTTCAGACCACGCGCTTTATGCAACGTGCATGCATTCAGAGATCCGCATGTGTTCAGCAGAAAATCAAGTATACTCTGGAGACACCCATTCGCATCAGACATATACTACTACTACTACTACTGCAACAAGGACTTTGCTTGGCATCCATTGACATGAGTCTTCCAATCATCTCTGTTGGCCATGGCAATTTGGACTTCATCATATGTGAGCCCAGTATCCTCAAGTAATTGGTTGATGTATGTTTTAACAGGTCTTCCTCTGGCAAGTCTCCCATGAGGTGCTTGCCATAAGATTACATCAGCTACAAGTTCCTCTTTGTTGCACCAACAATGGCTTGCAAATCTCGGTGGATATTTTTGGATGGCTTCTGAGATCTGGGGAAATTCTCCATAAAGTTCTTGATTTGTGATGTGTTGTTTCCAAAATATGTTGAGTGCAGTGCGAAGTGTTCTTGTGCATGCACCATTTATTATCAGCAGTCTACCTACGGCTGAGTATCCCTGAGTAAACTGCGTGAAGACATTGGGAGGCAGGATGTAGAATGGCTCTATGAAACATGCTCGATAGTGCAGCTTCTGGTTTATATTACCTGTGATGAGGTGAATCAAGTGCCCCTTTTCCACCAAAGCAGTTCCAGCGCTGGTTCGGGGCCAGTGTTTAGTTTGGAACCGGGTTTTCCACTGACAAAGAACTGTCTCTGGGGCCAGAAAAAAAAAGGTTCCAGGCTAACACCAACTCTTTGCTGGGCCAGATGAAAGAATCGCTTACGTCAGCGGGGGGTGGGGGCGGGGTTGTTAAGACCAACAACGATAGCAAGACCGCAAAAGGTCGCCATTTTTAAGCGTTGAGAAGCAGCAGCTGTACAAACGCGAAGTCATCCATTATTATTATTGTTGTTGTTGCTGCTTCTTCTCTGTGTTGTTGTTACGATGTTCGTGCCAAGGTTTATGCAAACACAGCGACGTTATGACGTGGCTCCCCTTAGCACCCCAAGCTATGGAAAAGTAAACTGGTTCTCAGCTGGCTCGCAAGTTGAACGAGTTGTGAATCAGCACTGGCCCCAAACCAGCCCTGGAACTGATTTGGTGGAAAAGGGGTAAAGGTAGTTCCCACAACTTGATCCCGACAAGGCACAACCACTAAAGTTAGGAGTACTGCTCACACTTGTATGACATCGCGACCACAAGCATAACTGTAGCAAACGAAAGCAAATAATGACAAGTTTAAAAAAATAATTAAAAAAAATAAAAAACCCACAGACGTATACTTGGGCCTGTAAACACTTCTACTGCAGTCACCCCATAACATGCACGCACACATGCAGCTATACAGTCACTGATGTGTTCTGGAGCTTAAAACACATGATATTGCAAAGAAGTGTCCCCATCCATATAACTTGCCAAGAAAATTAGTAAAATGACAAAATATGCTCACGCCCAAGTGTTTGAAAGCATGTTTCACACGACAGATTCCCATTCTGTACTCAGGCACTGTACTGTATTCTGTACTGAGTTAATGTGTAGCTAAATGGAGTTAGACAACTTAATTTGTTTTACTGACTCACACGTTATCTGAACTGAATGTAGTTTCTTTCTCTGAAAGGTGATCTAATTATTTTTCATGTTCAACTATTTCAATTCACATGAATAAATGTAACAAAACTGAGTAAATCTACCACTTTCTTCTAACCTGATACTAGCAAAGCACAGTGAGTAAACAAAATCACAGCATACTAGAAGTGGTGGCATTTTTTTTTATATAAAATTTGCCTGTGATTAGAGCAAACTGACTCTGAAATTAAATATTCATTTCAAAACACCAGCTTTAAAAATAACCATAAACATCAATATAAAAATATTACCAAGATAGAGAGGTTCCTAAAAAGACAATGCACTATAAAAAACAAACAAACAGTACCGAACCTAATTATGTAATTAACTAGACTACATCTTCCTTTTTTCCATAAAACCATAGTTATAAACCAGCTCAATAACATGTTGCAAGGATTCAATTACAATGACAAACCTCATGTTAGGTTCAAATCGCAATCTAACTCATCATACCAAATCGATTAACCATTTGTGAAAATGTGTCACATGTACGTAGTTGCTTTGCAGATCCTTACCTGGGAGTGTGGCAGATGTGTTGGGGGTCTGAACGAAATGCCAGTGGGCCTCGGCTTCATCCCCGGATGCTGGCGCAGGAGGTTGAGCATTGCCGCTTTGTTTTGGCTCGGTGTGTTAACAGGGCCTCTTGGTGCTCCAGCCTCAAAGTGGCTCAATGGTTTGGTGTTGTTGTAGTCCAACATGGCCGTCTGGCTTCCAGAGGCTGGTTGATGAGTGAGGGTTCCAGACGGAGCTGCACTGTGACCCAACATTGGGTGCCCACTCGACTGCATGTATGCCCCTGGGGCATTGGCTTTTGGAGAGCCCTTACTGGGCTGCTGGCCAGGCATGAGGAGGGACTTGGGATTCTGGAAGTCAGAGGGGTAGAGTGAGGGGCTAGTGGGCTTCTCTAGTCCAAACGCACCACCTCCTAATGGACTCTGATTAGGGGGCACATTCTGCCAAGTAGAGGGATGATTAGATTGCTGATGGAATTTGGGTGCTGGCTGCTGCTGCTGCTGCTTCTGCTGTTTCTGGGCCTGGTGCTGCTGGTTCTGAATGAGCTGTGCTCTTTGCTGCTCACGAGCAGCTAGCTTCTGCAGCTGCTGCGCTGGTGACAAGTCACTGGATGGTAACAGGTGGTTTTGTAGTGGCCTGGGCTGGCTAGGCTGCTGCTGCGTATGCTGATGTCCAGATAAAGCAGGTGAGGAGGCAGAGGCTGGTGGCATGATTGGGGAGCTGGCATGCATTGGAGGCCCAGACGAGGTGGACGGGATGTGGGGTGACCCAGTACATGTGTCCTGTTCAAAGGCAGAAGAGGCTGGTGCTGGGGAAAACTCTGCCTTAATCGTGCCAGCAAGCTCTGTGGGGAGGAGGCTGGCAGGTGCCACAGTGCCAGATGACACCTCAGATTCCTTGCGGTCCTCAAAGCCATCATTGAACAGCTCCTGGATTTCTTCGTAAGGCACAGAGCGATTAAACTCCTCCATGAGCTCAGTCCACTCTTGTTCATTCAGGTTGAGGTCAGGTAGGATGATGTTGCCGTTGCCCCCACCAGTAGGCAGGATGTCATCCATGGGCTCTTGCTTCAGCTCCTTCAAACGGATGTCAGCTTCAGAGGATAAAGCAACACCATTTTGCTCAGCAGTACCCACTGCTTTTGCACCACTGAGCCCCAAGTCAGCAGCCACACCATGCTTGGTGTCCATGGGTGAAAGAGGGGGCATGCCCCCATTCGAGGACCCGTTCAGACTACCCAAAGCATCCTCCAAACATGACTTTTTGGCTGAGGGATAACTGTCACCAAATCCGTTTACCTGGTCACGGCCAACAGGAGGACTGGTATTCTCCAATTTCCTCTTCACAGTCTCTTGCAGCTAGAGGGCATAAAACAAAACAATCGGTGTTATATTTTAGCAAAAGCAATGGATATTACTTGCAATAGACTGCAAAAGCATCAGTAAACTGAACCTACAGATGTTAGACTTGTGAAATGAAGAGTTCTTTAAGAGCCAAGCACTTGTTTCAAGACAGAGGACACTGGTTTATGGCCAAATCAATTCATACATTTGGTAAACAATTAATTGGCTTCATTAAGGAGGCCAAGAGTCATAATTTATCAAGATATAAATGCCAATGCAATACATTATATATCTTAACATGCCTTGTGTTAAACTCCAGTCAGCTAGCTGAGGTAGCAGTTTCATCTGAACACAAGCAAAGTGGAGCAAGGGAATTGCCAAGCCAGACTTACACACACACACACACACACACACACACGAGTGGCGAGTTACTGCAGGACTTTCTGAACCTGAAAAACTGGTCTCTCTTTTTGCACACGTGCTGGCATCATTTCCCTCAAGTTACGCATGCACACCCTCTCACACATTCCCAAAGCCTATTCCCAAGACTTTTTACGACACCACCTCTATTGCCTCTGTTCTTAATCTTTTTCACTAACCCCCATTCCCCTCTCTCTCACTCACTCTCTGCCTTCATGACTCCCCCTCTTCACAACCATGGCCACCACAGGGCTGAGCTGCATGAGGCTAATTACCATGTGTATGGATGTACGAACCACAACAAAAGAGGCGGCACTGCGGCTGCAGCAGGGTTGAGACAGCGTGCTGAATTCCTGGTCGGGTGCTGCTTGCCTTTGAGGCCACAACTAGGCAGAATGAGGGCTGCCCATCTCGGCCAAGCGCCACCAAACCGGGCACGCCGACCACTGGGAGCTGCTTGGCAGAGTTGTAGCTTTAGCGTTACATTACGCCAAGCAGCAAGCTGACAATGACTGCTCAGCTGCTGACAGTGCTCTTAGACAGCAAGCATATAATTACACATGGAAGAGTCCTGGAACTGGTTTTGCATTTCCCAAAACAACAATGAAACATTGTCATTTAAAATGTTATTAGAAGGGAAAGCAATATTTGTGTGGTGAAAACAGCCTTTAGGTTTACTCATATTGTAGGCTGATACTGTATCAGCAGCTGCATAAGAGCAAATGCAGGCCAAGTGCTTAGCAGGTAAGATGAGTTTTACTGAGTCATTATGTGAGGGAGGGGAATGTCAGCACTGCTTCAGCTGTGTACACACACACACATACACACACAGTAGACCAAGGGAGGATTTCTCAAGGTATGCTGTCAAATCATTTATTTAGTGTGAGCCACTGTGAATAAAAACAGATTTAAAAAAAAAAGTGCACAATTAACTTTGGCCTAAGCAATGTGTACATTACAAATATTTCCTGTTGCATGGTAAGGGTCCAGTATATCCACTCACATCAATACACCCACAGACACATAGCTGTCCTGGGGCATTGGGAACAATGGTGAGTCATCTGTGTGGGCGAGCTGGGGCGGAGGAGGGGTGAGGCTCAACCAGAGTCATCCGAAAAAAGTCCCCCGAATCAGACTCTTTCCTTTGGACAGGCTTTCAATGCAACAGTGAGAGCTGGAAGATTTTCTGCATGCCATCACCACAGACATATGACCTGGGTGTTCAAGACTTTTAAAAGACCTTTTTAATGAGCTGTAATGTAATTTAAGATAATTAACACAAGAGCATTGATGTTCTCAACCATCATCTGGAGACTGTGTTAAAAGGCATGCTAATATCACCACATCGCCTGATGTGTCCTCAGCTGTGGTGCTGAAGATGGCTCAGAAATGTGATCTTGGCAGCTGGCACGATTGTGTGATTGATGTATTGCATATGGGATTCAAAGGGCTTGATCCCCATCATGCCGGGTTTTGTGCTTTTATTGCAAGTGGCACAGCGGGCTTCACGCCCCGTTCTGTTGTAAGCGGCTGCTAACTAACTGCTATTGAATTTGCACTTTTCACACTTATTTGTATACATACAAAGCAACCACAGCCACGGAAAAAACATTTCCACTATAGCAAAGTGAAAAAGCTGAGGGGAATAAACTTCCACTGTATGTCATACAGTAAGTTTAATTAAGACAGAATCTTGGCAGGCATTTTGTGTGTACAGTAAATCACCTCTACAGGCAGTGAAATTTGCAGTTATGCAAAGCTGAGCTATTGTTTCCACCCCGAAGGGTTCGATCACCGTCCCAATCCAAAAGAATAGCTATAATAGTCTGGGCAAAGATGATGTCCGTGTCAGATTATATGACTAAGATCCTCTAATGACTACTTTCTTATTACGTCATCGATTAGCTTGATCCAGGCTTGGGCAGGTTCGCTTATGTTTCTCCACTTCTGCTACCGTATTTCTAGCAGTTTCACCTAAGACCAAATTAAAAAAAAAAAAAAAAGTTTTTTTCCGGTAACTCGATCGATCGAGAATTTCCGCGTCGAAATTGCCAACCGTAAAGTTATTATTACAAACTTCCCTCAATATTTTAGTGTAAGCGGCATTAGTTTGTCATAATTCTTTGTTTCAACGCATTCAAGTTGTGACAAACAATAAAAAAAATGTTTCACCACTTCTATCATCCCCCCTGCATAAACATGGATGCAGCCATCTCGCGCAGAACATCATAACCAGTGTTGCCAGATTGGGCTGTTTTAAGTGCATTTTGGCAGGTTCTGAACATATTTTGGGCTGGAAAACATCAGCAGTATCTGGCAACACTGATCATAACTCGAACTCTCGCAATATTTTTTATTCGTTTAAAGATTTAAAACACTTATTTTATTATGATGTGTGGTATAAAGGATCCTGTGCCAAAAAACTATTTTGTAAGATGTTTACTGGTGTTAATTTTTTCAAAAAAAAATGTTTTCCTACCTACCGACCCTATTTTAGTATTTGTTACCTGAAACACACCTTTTTTTTTTTGGCCTAATATATGAAGGAGAAACATAACGGTTTAATCATGGTTGAAAACGCATGCAGGTGCACTTGTATGTACATTCGGTACAGAGTCATAAGCAAAGAGACCAGAACCGTGCGCTTCCTATTTAGTGCAACAGGCAGTGAGAGAAACAAAAAAAGTTAAAATGTTATTCACAGCTGAACGTTTTGTCTGTGTGTTTACATACAGCAGAAGAGGATGTAAAATCAGCCATCCAGTGCATCATAACTATTTCTTTGAAACTGAAGACGACCGGATGATTTTCACAGCTTCCTGTGGACCGAGACATTCAGCCTACACACACAGTCAGTGCACGCTGTGGAAACACTGGTGTGAAAAGAAGAATGAATCTTTCGAGAGTACACCATGTGGCTGGGTTTGCTTTCAAATAGATCACACTGATGTTTTCACAGACAAGGTGCAATCATGCCCATGAACTTTACTCCAAGTCATAGAGAACAGAACTCCTCACATCCAGGCTAAACAAGATTAAAGAGGAAAAAACACTTTTCTTATTAGTGCATCACTGACATGTCCAGCTGTCAGGAGGCTAAAAAGCAAAACCTTTCAGAAAAGACCAAAACATTTAATCATCATTCGACATTAAAATCATGCGGCCAGGGCTGAAGAAACACATGATTTCTAAAAGGACGCACAGCAAAAGCCTACTGAAGACTGAGCTAATGAGCACACAGTGAATTACACACACAAAAAAAAATCAAGGCCATTTCAAGAATCCAAACTGTTTTACCCATTGCAGATCCTGCATCACTTGGTCCCATATTTCTATAAAGTCAATTAATCAGCAAAGGCACTCAATTTAACTCTTCCAGGCATGTCTGGCAAACACATTAACAACGTTACAGACATTACAGTCCAACCATTTTCCCTGGGCCCAGCTGAAACCGTTTATAATTCAAAATCCACCCTAATCTGTATAGAAAGCTCGAAAATCAACCAGTGCACCGGTTGTTTGACCTCTTTCGCTGGTTTCCCATTTAGTCACGATCAAGTCGCAGGCTGGTTAGCAGCTGTGAAATATTTATCCCGACTGCTGGCACTGCTGTTTATGAATGAGCTGCGTTGTACAGAAGCATGAATGCTTGTGGGTGTCTGTGGTGTGCTAAAGCACAATGTTTAGTCACACATGCTGCCAACAAGACACCTCATCTAACCTCAGTTCAAGGAACAGATCTGCACATCCAAAGAAGCTTCTCTTTTTCTGCTGCAGCATAGGATCCAAGAGAATCTGGTAACGTGAAGACTACACATACTGTTATGATTGGATTACGGAAAGACCAATAGATGTTCGAGATTCGTTTATAGGAAGGAGGTGAGCGCTGCACTCCGGAAGATAACCATTTTTATCATTTATTACATGGAAAGCATGGCAATGGACTCTGTGTGGAAAAAGACCAAATAATGGTTATTATTCTATCCACACGCACTGGATATGAGCAATCACGTGCGCCGATTGGCTATTCTACTACGTGGCTATCAGCTCATATACCGTGAGTAGAGAAAAACAAAATAGCGGAGCGTGTTGCTGAACCAACAGAGGACAAAAACTCTACTTGAAAACAACCTCCCCCCACAAAAAAAGCAACAAAATATAGAATAAAAGTATTTGATAGTAAGAACATTTTTTCCCCAAGAATTATTATTATAATACAGGGCTTGAAATTCGCGGTGGTCCGGTCGCCCCAGGCGACTTAATTTGTCATTTGGCGGGTAATTCCTGTCACTAG
>JAPEKO010000027.1:16615648-16627837 GCA_027576075.1 Cathorops hypophthalmus
AACAGATTAACATGGGACTCTATCAGTGAACCCTTGGGCGATTTTCAACGTGACTGAAATCGCCCCAAAAGAGGCGGGACTCTAGAAGCAAGACCACGCTGATTGGACAATGATACCCAGAGACAGATTAAAACGGCCTCGAGCAGCACTGGTGAAAGTTTATTAAAAAAAAAAAAAACCTTTTTTTTTTTCGTTTTGGCAGTGCGTCGCCCAATCGCCCTTATGCACCACCCGCCCTTGGCTAGCAATAATGTTGCAATAGCTGTGCAGTCTGGTTGGTCAAATGACTTTCTGTGGATTTACTCACCAAGTTGCCCTAGCCTTGTTAACACATGTTAACACGTGAACACATAGCTCGTTAACTTGGACACTGTTAGTTAGCATATAAAAATGGAGTTACGCTGACATGAATAATGTTAACTTAGCTGAAGTCCTTTCAGAAATATGTTTCAGCGTAATCTTGCCAAATAAACAGAATATAGAAATCTGTGTTTATCTGTGTTTAAAGGTGTTAATTCTACAGGTTTTACAAGCTAGTCAGTAAATCTTGTAGGTTGTTTCAGAGGCACTAGGTATTGTAAATGTTGTGGCAATAATACAACAATGCGTTGACAGAAAATGTACTTTTACTACTTAAGTATTTTTAAAAGTAAGTACTTCAGTACTTTTAAGTAAAAATTTGACTGTACAACATTCACTTGTGTCGGAGTAACATTTGATCAGTGGTGTCTGTATTTTGACTTAAGTCATGAAGTTGGGTACTTTGTCCACCCCTAACTAGGACCACATGCAGCTAGGTCTTCTGATTACATAGTAACTCTGGATGGCCTTGCTTTTTCATCATGTGCAGCAATAAAAGACCTCAGACTGATCATTGACTCCAGTCTTTCATTTGAAGCTCATGTAGATAATATTATGAAGATAGCCTTTTTTCATCTCAGAAGCATTACTAGCATAAGAAATATAATGTCACGACATGATACAGAAAAACTAGTTTATGCCTTTGTTACCTCTAGGTGGGATATTGTAATGCCTTATTGTCTGGATGTTCCAGTAGGTGCATAAACAAGCTCCAGTTAGTCCAAAATGCAGCAGCAAGAGTCCTTATTAGATCTAGAAGATATGACTACATTGCCCCTATCTTATGCACACTACATTGGCTCCCAATCAAGTTTCATATTGACTATAAAATACTACTATCGACCGACAAAGCACTGAATGGTCTCGCACCACAGTACCTGAGTGAAATTCTGAGCTTTTATGACCCACCATGCTGACTGAGATCAAAAGGTGCAGGCTATTTGTTGGTACCTCAAATAGTGAGGGCAATGTCAGAGGCAGAGCCTTCTCTTACAAAGCCCCACAATTATGGAACAGCCTTCCAAGTAGCATTTAAGATGGTTGAAAACATGTTCAGTCAAGCCTGTTGTTAATAGAGTTTTATTAGGTAAAGCAGCAGATCTGGATGGTTCTTGGACATAAAGTGTTTTGGTAAACTGGGATGTACGGATGCTGCCTCCCCCCACACCCCCACACACATGCGTTCTCTCAGGTTTGTTGACAGTGGAGTGGCTGGGCACTCCCATGTCTGTGTTACATTCTGGCTCTCCCTTTTAGTTATGCTGTCATAGTTAGTCTTGCCAGAGTCCTTGCTTGTACTCAGCGCACAAAGTACAATTTTCTTAACCATGAGGTGACAACAGGCATAACTACCAATAAATATCCCTCTCTCTCTGGTGTCTCCTGAGACAGTGATGCTGGCCTCTCCCACTCTTCGGACCTGACTGATCCATCTTGATGCCCTACTTCTGGCTGAAGTTCTTAGGACTTGGCTCCTGTGAAGGATGGCTGCATTTGGACAGTATAAATATAGACTAAGAAGATGGCTCTGGACATTTATCATTTTGAAATGATGGCTTAGGATTACAATTGCCATGATAACTTTAGGACTGCAGTTGTCATGAACGGTCTTGCACTCAAGTCACCATCAATAAACAGCTCATAACTTCAATAAAACAGACTTCATTTTAAGACTATAAAGAATTCAGTAATGACTCTGAAACTCATATTCATAAGTTGTTCATAAGTTCCTAGTTACACAATTGCACTTTTTGGCTATGTCGTTAGAGAAGGGAAATTATTTATAATTACGCTATCTGGTGTAACCCAGATGAGGATGGGTTCCCATTGGAGTCTGGTTCTTCTCAAGATTTCTTCTGCATAACAACTCTTGGGGAGTTTTTTCTTGTCATCCTCAACCCTGGGTTGCTCGTTGTGGATAACTGAAATTTTATATCTGGAATTTATAAATTTCTGTAAAACTTCTATGTGGACAGTGTCAAAAGCATTATACAAGTAAAATTGAATTTGAAAAAAATATGCAGGGGTACAGATGTTCATTTTAAAATGGACAGTGAGGGGATATAGATTGTGCAGATCAATGAACATGAACCAGTCTTATGACTAATAACAAACAAGAAGTGTTCCCTAGTAGGTATTCCCTGTAAAATAAGCATAGTTCCAATTAATGTGCTCTGGCAACAAAAGACATTTTTTTCTTTTACATTTTTTTAAACCCAAGTCCATAATCAAGGACTATAATTATATCTCTGTGTTTGGCAACTTGCTTGGCAAGGTCATATGTCCTAGAACAATTCAGACAATTAAGCTCTTGGTCCAATCAAATGCAAGGGGCAGTACAAGTCTAATTGTTGTCATCTGTTAGGCAGCCTAATTAGAAGCACAAGCAGCTCTGAAGCTTGAATCACGGCACAAAATCACTGCATAAATAGGAAGTGCTCTGGTAGACTTGGTGTGGTTGTGGTTGGCTGTTCATAGTAATGGGTTTCATCCAGGTAGGTGTTGGGCTGCTGCTGCTGCTCTGTGTAGCTGGTTTGTCAACAGCACAATGGCAACACTTGGGGAATACTCATGCTCCTGCTGGACTTCAAACTAACAGTCCAAGGTATCCTTTGCTGCAAGTGAATGCTGGGTTGCCTTCTCAGTGGACTCAAAGTGGTTCTCAAGCTGGAAGCCCTGCAGTAGCCTCACTTGGACTGCAGCTTCAAAATCCTTCAGCTGTCCAAGCCCAGCAAGTAATTCAGCAACCAGTGAAGAAACTGACTTGGCATTTTCCAGTAGCACCACAAATCCCAATGCCACCAGCTCCAGTGCATTTTGTAAGGCAGCCTCATCCTGTTCTTTCTGAGGGGGTAACAGCAAGGTGCAGTGAGAATGCAGTGCATGTTGAGGTACTGAAAGAACTGTTTGGACCTGCTGTAACCCTCAATATTGCTGCTCTCACACTGGGAGGCTGTGTTGCCAAAGGGATGGATGCTTCTTCCAGATTCCTCATCTATGAATCAGCATTGCATGACTGCAACAGCAAGTTAATTGTAAGGCTTCTATTGTTCAGTACCTTAGATTTGCTTTAAGCTTGCTCTGGATGGGTTTATGTCTTGCCTTTTCATTCAGGTGACTGAAAATAAGCTGGTCTATATCTTCACCCTTGGTATTGCTCCAGTGGCTTCAAGTGGCTCCCTTCTCAGAAGTACTGGTGTTAAGGTTTTAATTGAGTGTCATTATCCAAGGTGGGTCTTGCTCTATATCAGTGGTGGCTGGATTTTTCTCAGGGGGGTTATAACTCCAAAATACACATACCTTCTACAGAAAAGCAAGCGAACATGTACTGAGGTGTCACACCAGTATTTACATAAATGAAAACAGCAAAAGCAACATTGTCATGTACAGTAGTGTTCTACTTTTTGTACATGAATTTTGCCCTCCTATCCTTGAGAGAAGAAAGTTTCTCAATGACTCTGTGGTTAAAGTTGGGGATGGCTTTTTACAAGATTCTTTTCCATAGAGTATGGCCAATGCATTGAGACGATCCTGTGACATTGTGTTCTGAGGAAGGTCTTGATTCTCTTCAGTGTTGAAAAGCACCTCTCCGATTCAGCCATAGTCATTGGAGTTGTGATGAGGCTCTTCAGTGGAGCCAGTCGAGAGTGTCCTGTAGATTGTTCCCCATGAAGAGCTGGTACAGAGCCACAGCACCACTGCAGCTCTTGAACTCCTCACTGCTGTAGATGAGAGCCAGTTCAGTTTTCAGCTTGCTCTTGTTCAGCAGTGGATAAGCCTCCATGGTGGTGGTCAGTGCTGCTTCATGGAACTGGCTGTGGTGCTGCTGGAATGTCTGCCTGCAGCAGTGTAGCACTGATGATTTGTGACAAATCTGTTTTGCATGGCCCAAGACAGTGTCACTAACCTAAATGAAAGCACTTTTTTTTTTTGCCCCCCCCCAATATCTGAGTTTTAAGCAGCACTACTGATTTAAACACTGTAAAATACCTACTTTCACGGCCATGCAGGGCAAGTTCAAATACACCACAGAACTTGACAGTCTATTTTTGATAGGGTGTGCCTTTTTTTTTTTTGTCCACCTCATTGTGCTTACGGATCCCTACCCTGTAGCCTTCATCAAGCTGAGGTGAAGTGTTTATTTTCCCAAACATGGCTAGTCAGTGCATTTTTGCATGTGGATCCCAGTTTGTTCATGCTGCTTTGCCTCCTTCTGAGACGTGCTTTAAATCTGTCGTACCTGTCTTAATCCATGCTGAGTCAGATCCTGATGTTTGGGAAAAGGAGGCAGGGAAAGCAGAATGAAACATTGGCTAACTGCATGTAGTGAAGCTAAGTCGTTGCTAAACCAGGTCCTGGAAAAAGACAGTGTACAATTTCCCTTGGACTGCTGATTAATCACAATATTCAGTTTATCAGGTCTGAGCTTTTGCATCGAGCTTCTCTTGATATGTTCTCTCAAAAGGTACTGTTTTCAGTGACTTCACTGAATTGCTTTTTCTTTCTCCATTTTGATTCTGTCCGCTTGTCTCCTACTCCCACGGCTAGATCTGTCAATCATCTAAACTTTATAATGGGGGGGTGGGAGCAGCTGCATTCAGCTCTGACAGTTCAGGGTGCAGGAGAAGTGTGCCCCAACATGCTCCTGTCTTGTATTGAAGAGGGGCTACTGTGCATGTACAATTTTAAACGAGTCTACAGGCAGATTTTTGCACCCCAGGGTGGAAATGTCACCAATCAGAACATCCATGAATGAAAAATAACTAATAACCATAAAATATTTATCTTGTACATCTAAAATATTTCAGTTACTTCATTTTTATTTTTTAAAATGTCTTATTCAAGGTGATGTGGAGTGGTGCCCTAGCACCCTCTATTGGCTGGCTGCTACTGCTCTATATGAATAAATCATTGCTTTACTTGGGAGGCTGTACTCCTTTGTGATGGCTTGTTCTAATGCTTTCCAGGCTTCACAGTGTGAGTAGTGGTGGTCTCAGGCCTGCTTGGCTCCCACATGCTTCTGCCCATGTTGCTGAGGAACTTCTTGTCTTCTCCTTGATGCTCATGATGGGTCTGTATTGTGGTTGGGTTGTAGCTTGTTTTAGGTGAGGAATAACTTGCTAATGAGGTTTCTTGTTCTAGATGACTGGCTACTCCAAAGGCCATCCAACCAGTACTATCTGGGTGAGCTTATAAACATTGAGGCTTCGGTAGTGCAGTTCAACCATGTGCCCCTGCGTGTCCTTGTAGACAGCTGTGTGGCCACTCCTGTCCCTGATATAACTGCTGTCCCAAGATATTACTTCATTGACAACCATGGGTGAGTGAGGTTCTCCTGAGCCTGAATAAGCTGCACTGAATTTTCCTAACTGTGAATCCTTTCAGGTGCCTGATGGATGCTGAGCTTACACATTCCAGTTCCCACTTCATGCCCCACACTGAAGCGGCTAAGCTCAGGTTTCAGCTGGAAGCGTTCAGGTTTCAACAAGGGAACAGTAGCTTGGTAAGTAATGATGACCGGGATGAGCCCTTCTTGCAGCATGTTGTGATCTTGCAGCTAAACTTGTATGCTGTCTCACTAGGTCTATATTGCCTGCACCTTGAAGGCAACAGCAGCATCTGCCCCTGCTGATGCTGAGCACAAGGCTTGTTCGTTCTCTGACAATAGGTATGTTGCTGTGACCATGACTTGTGCAGTGCTGTTGAGCTGTGACCACTAAAGTATTACTGTGTTCTAGATGGACTGCTGCATATGGTGCTGACCAGGTGTGCAGTTGTTGCAGCAGTAGCAGCTGTGGAAACATGAGAAAGGGACGTGGTCTGTCACTAGAACAAGGTATTTGGGAGAATCCTGTTGGTGGTCATACTCTTCAGACCTGGATTGGCACTATGTGCGTAACTTACGGTATGGCTTTGGACCCCACTCATAGTTTGTCTTTATTTGCAGGCTTGCAGCTGGTGAAAGTAAGCCTTGGCCCAATTGTGGTTCTGGAAGATGTTTAGTCTAATGACTTGCTTAAATAAACCTGTGACTTTTGTCTGACTTTTGCTTTATTTCAACATGGGTGGGCTTCCTCACTCCCCAGCAGCCTAGGAGCACTCTTGTCTTGATGTGGGTGGGGAGCAAGCTAGCCCTGTCTGTGATGGTATGACTAAGGGGGGCTAATGATCCCTAAGGTACCTTGGTTCTTAACCTGTTGGGGGGGTATGCAACATCCTAATTTACGAAGTCTGTACCCTGTACAGGCATGAAGGCATAACCAAACCCTTGTCTTCACCCTAGACTGAGTGGTGGTAACACTGCTAATTGGAAGGCTGTTAAATGTACGGCTCTGTTTCAGACTGGCCAAGGAGTCTGTTTTAATGCAGGCCTCCCCAGTTGACTAGAATGGAGAGTTTACATGCTAAACCAATCCTTTCTTGTTAGATCCTGTATGCTATAATTCTGGTAGTACTTAAAGGTGCCCTTCCATCAAAAATGTTAATACTGGCTCTTTTTTGAAATACCATAGTTCACTCAAAGTTGCATATGCATGCTGCATGTGAATGTAATTCTACTCCCATTCCCTGTA
Organism: Cathorops hypophthalmus; assembly: GCA_027576075.1. Classification (NCBI taxonomy): domain Eukaryota; kingdom Metazoa; phylum Chordata; class Actinopteri; order Siluriformes; family Ariidae; genus Cathorops; species Cathorops hypophthalmus. The sequence continues at coordinate 16,622,581 of JAPEKO010000027.1, forward strand.
TTAGCTTATGAAAAAATGGGGGGGAAAACAAGCAGATCTGAAAGCCATATGATCTTGCATCACATTAAGTTAGTATTCATGGACTCACCCACCTTGGCTTGCAACCACCCATGGGAAGGAAGTTCAGAGATATAGCAGAGCCAATGTTGCCAGATTGGGTGGGTATTGAACATATATTTTGGGTGGAAAACATCAGCAGTATCTGGCAATGCTGAGCAGAGCCCATCTGGTCCATAGTGGAAGAGGACCTAACCGCAAGCTGAAAACATGGCTGAACAAGTTTGTGCTGTTATTTGTGGCAGTGACGCATCAACGTTGCATTTCTTGCCCAAGATACAAGAGGTGAATAAATGGTTGGACTTTATCTTTGGAACACCACCAGGGAAGTATAATGCAACATTAGTATGTTCTGATCATTTCAACCAGTGACTTTTCAAACTTCGCTGCCTTCAGTAGTGGTTTTGCTTCGAGGTTGTTAATCCCTGGATCTGTACAATCGACCACAAGATGTAAGTAAAACGAACTTTTTGTTAAATAGTATGTTCATATTCTCCATGTTAGCATGCATGACATGGTCACAAGTGAGGCAGGGATGAGAGTTCTGCTTTTTCTGAGTAGGACCTTTTTATATTATGCCAAATATGTTGGATGTTATTAATTTCAGGGGGTTGGGGTATGTTCCTTCATGCTGTTCAAACTTTATTAACTCAAACGATGTTTACACTATTTGTAAGTCACCATCTTGTTTAAATCTTGTTTGGCCAAGAAGCTGAAGTCCTAAGTGATCTATGACTGTTTCAAAAATAACTGTGAATAACTTAAACGTGTAGACATTTTCCTTTTGAAGAAAATACAAGTGACAGACAAGACAGTCCCCATAAAATGTTTGTTTGGTTCAGTACATTGAATATATGATTTGAATTATAGCTGACAGTGTTGACTATAACTTTAAAGTTTAAAGACATTGTGAGAAATCATACAAGTAATGTGGACATTAGGAAAAGGTCAGTTTCCATAAGATGTCAATTTAATAAATTTGAATATTAATGGAACTAAATAACTATGGATTTTAATGGACACTTTTAAAGTGATCTTGATTGAGTAATAACCAGTCCCCATGAAATGTAGATGTTACTTTGAATTAATGCAAGACATTGTTTTTACTTCAATAAGTATTAAAATAGGTATCAGGTGTTTTTAATTAACTACAGCTCAGATTGCAGGAAATGGGGTGTGTAAGGTCTCAATTTCCCTGGATGCAGATACAGACTCCTCCTCATCCCTGCTAGGCGATTACACTCATAGGCTATCTATGACCACACTAGCTTCTACCCAGATGTAACTTGCTTAATCTACAGTATTTTATCCTAAGATGTGTTAAACCACAAATTCCAATGATAGCAGCCATATCTTAAGTAGCGTAGTATTGTTCTAGTCTAAACAGAGAAACAAGAGCATTGCCCATGTGTTATTAGGCTTGCTATCACTAGAGCTCAAGTGTCTACACTTCTGTCAATTTTTTTTTAGCCCATGTCTTGCCATGATTGCATTTGTCTCTTTACATTAATGTTTAATTTCATTATGTGCTGTTTACTGAGTTTTTTTTGGGGGGGATCTCCAAAAAATCCCCATTCATGATGACCTGTCCTCTGCATTCTACCATCCTCCACTGACAAGCTGTGGCTGCACAGACATCTTGCTTTAGGCAATAGCAGCCCTAAAGCCAATGTATTGGCCCTCTGTCTGGGAATTCAGACAACACAGTTTAAAGTTTGCAGGACAACACAAGCTGGAACAACAACTCGGACATTTCTCCATAAATAACCCCAGCACCAGCTTACAAAGCATCTGTAGGCCAGATGTCTGCATCGCCTGGCAAAGAGAGGACAATGTAAATTCTGTACATAGTTTGGAAGTTCTTGTTCTGAGTTTGCATTATTTGAATAGACTTCAATATAACTATGTAAATAAACTTTTTTTTTTTGAAAATGGATCCTTGTGTATACTGCTTTTGAGTTGTTTTGTCCCTTTTTTACTGTAAGTTAAATATGGTTTATTTTACCTTTCCTATCCTCTGACTCTCATGGGGCCATAGTCAGCTTTATAAATGTTTAGTGCATTTTGAAGGGACTATATGTTGAGACAAACTAGTTCTAATCCTGGGTGGAGGGTCATACAGGACACTGGTGTGTTTGTTACCCATTCTTGTAACCACCTGAGCAGTCAGATGTGAATGAAAACATTGAGTTTTACAAGTTTAAACCAGAGCCATGCCATAGTACTCATTAATGGAGGAGTCTCCTTGCAGCATACATGATGATTGTCACGTGTGAACGCTAACAATGAGTAACATTTGTCAACAAAATTGTCTTAAAGCCATGCCATATTTGTCATTACTGGAGGGATCTCCTTACAGCACCTGCTTCTGTAGGCATTCTGGTACTATTCCCACAAGTGCACCTGGTGAAATTTAGGTAGGTGTGTGTGTTTTAGAACGCATGGATCTTTATTTGGTGTGTTATCACCAAATCGTCTTTGAAATATGGTACCTGGAATTCAAGCCAAACTAGCATAGGAATAGCAAGCTAGGTCAGTGGCTAGACTGCATTTAGCAAGGTGCTAACCCGTGTTGTAAAATAACAAGGAAGATGGGAAAGACTATTGACAGTGTAAATAAATCAGTATTTTAGTGTTACCAACTGTTTATTGCAACTTGAAAGCATAGCCTAATAATGACCATCAGCACAAATGTTCCCATTGTGAAACATTCACTGACAATCAGGAAGCGGTTCTTGTTCTATCTCTCCTTCCTCCTTGGATTCAGGATCAAACGCATACGGATGTATCTCCGAAGACGTTATGTGCAACGGTTTCCTGAGTTTTAGCTTTCAAGCTGACTGAACAACTGAGGCCAGTAAAACCATAGACCCTCGACAATTACCCACTGCAGACGGTGTTGCCAGATAATGCTGACGTTTTTCCGTTCAAAATCTGCTAAAATGTATTTAAAACCGCCCAATCTGGCAACACCGACTACAGAGCCAGAAATGGTGCTCAGTGGAGGCGGCATCACAGTTAGCCAATCAGAGGTAATACGTTTACCAATTGTTAGCCAATCAGAGGTAACACGCTTACATGTCATGAATCTTAATGAGTAAGAGCTGAAATCCTGTCGTTCTCTCCCCACCCACTCTTTCACCAAACTAGAACAGCCTGAAACAGGAGAACCACAGCATTTTTTTCACCAAATCCGGCTCACAGGGCATTCATTCATACTAGAGACCACCGCACAATTAATGAAAAAACGATGCAAGGGGACCTTTAGTGTATCTGGGGCACAGAGAGCCAAATCCAGTCTCAGGTCACGAGCTTGCAAAAGGCCTTTCATAGACACTCATTTGTACAGCGCCCTTAACCTGGAAACATATGTATTCACACAGAAGTTAAGCAAATATAGTTTGGAATCAATTTATAATGAATGCTGACACACTACCAGGTCCGTTATATGAGTAAATTTATATTTCACAATTACTTTGTATTATACAATTAATTTATAATTAAAATGTGAAGTAGACCTTCTCTAGATACTTGGAGAATGGGTGGTACCCCAGTGCCCTGCACTGGTGAGCCGCCACTGGTGAACACATTTATGGAGTTTGACATCACTTGGATGAGTCAAATCTTCCCCAGTGTTGGCACTGATACAGTTTCTTTTCTGCGCGAGTGCACTGGTGTGTTTCGAGATTAGACTCATCAGTAAAACTCTTCCCACACTGTGAGCAGTGATGTACCTTTTCTGCTCTGTGAGTGCGTTCATGTTCTTTGACATGTCTCTGATGAGTAAAAACCTTTCCACACTGTGAGCATTGATACTGCTTCTCTCCTGTGTGAGTACGCTGGTGTCGTTTGAAACTGTGATGGTAAGTAAACTTCCTCCCACAGTCCAAGCAGAGATACGGTTTCTCTCCTGTGTGGACCCGCTGGTGTGTTTGGAGGTAACGTTGTTGATGAAAACTCTTTCCACAATGGGAGCAGTGATACGGCTTCTCTCCTGTGTGAATGCGTTCGTGTGTTCGGAGATTACGCTTATCAGTAAAACTCCTCCCACACTGTGAGCAGTGATACAGCTTCTCTCCTGTGTGAACGCGATAGTGTTGTTTGACTTGAGTCTTACGAGTAAAACTCTTTCCGCATTGTGAACATTGATACGGTTTCTCTCCCGTGTGAACACGCTGGTGTGTTCGGAGGGAACTCTGTTGAGAAAAACACATTCCACACTGTGAGCAGTGATACGGCTTCTCTCCTGTGTGAACGCGTTGGTGCAGTTTGAAGGTACTCCGATGGGTAAAACTCTTTCCGCATTGTGAACAGTGATACGGCTTCTCTCCTGTGTGAATGCGCTGATGCATTCGGAGACAACCCTTTTCAGCAAAACTCCTCCCACACTGTGAGCAGTGATATGGCTTCTCTCCTGTGTGAATGCGATAGTGTTGCTTGACTCGAGTCTTACGAGCAAAACTCTTTCCACATTGTGAACAGTGATACGGTTTCTCTCCTGTGTGAACGAGCTGGTGTGTTTGGAGGTAACTCTGTTGAGAAAAACTCTTTCCACACTGTGAGCAGTGATACGGCTTCTCTCCTGTGTGAATGCGATAGTGTAGTTCAACTTGACTCTTACGAGCAAAATCCTTCCCACACTGTGAGCAGTGATACGGCTTCTCTCCTGTGTGAACGCGTTGGTGTAGTTTGAAGGTACTTTGATAAGTAAAACTCTTCCCACACTGCAAACACTGATAGGGCTTCTTTCCTGTGTGAATGCACTGGTGTTGTCTGAAAGCAGTTTCAAGATGAAAACTCTTCCCACATTGTGAGCAGTGATATGACTTCTGTCTTTTGTGAACACACTGGTGTTGTTGGAGACGACTCTGGAGAAGAAAACTCTTTCCACAATCTAAGCAGTTGTGCAGTTCTTTCTGCATTTGTTGTTGAGAGCTGTTTGTGAGGAGAGTACCAGAGGATACTTGTTCAACACTGAAGCTTACTGTGGGTGTCAGATCATGCATAATCAGTTCAGTTGGTTTCACGTGCTGTTCAGGGTGGCATCTTCTCGTGTGTCTGTGGAGGGACTTCTCTGACGTATAGGAAAGTGGGCACAAGGAGCACGAAGAGACATGCAACAAGCTGTCATTGATTTCATTTGGAGAACACTTTTTGTTCCAGAGGTAGTCAAAGACAACACTAAGATCTTTGGCATACT
>JAPEKO010000027.1:17855527-17865580 GCA_027576075.1 Cathorops hypophthalmus
AGATTTGGACAACAGTAGATTTCCGCCCCACATGAAAGCAGAGTACTGAACGAGCAGTGTGCCAGATGAAAACAGCTTTAATAAAGTAACACATAGTATTTTATTGTAAGTAACGGGAACAACATTATAACGATGTAAAAGTAATTAGTTACATTACTCGTTGCTAAAAAAAGTAACGCCGTTAGTAATGCTGTTTATTTCTAACGCCGTTATTCCCATCACTGCATGTCAGTCTGCAAAAAAAAAGGAGAGAAAAGTCAGAAGGGTGTAAAAGTGTCCCAAAACAGAGTGTAGCTTTCACCTGAGCGAACAGCTGTTGGCATGGCTCTGTCCACTGGTCTGAATCTGGTGTCCCATTTCAGTGAGATCAGTCAGCAGATTTGTGACATCAGAATAGTTAGGTATGAACCTGCAATGATAGCCAGCCAGTCCCAGGAACTGCCTTTTTGGTCTTGGGTCTCAGACAAGCCAAAATTGCTGCTGTCATCAATTTGAGGATGCACCCAAGTGGAAGTCCAGATACTGTAATTCCACCTGCCCAATTACATACTTATTTGGGTTTGTTGTGAGTCTCAAGCATCTCAATGATCTCAGCACAGTCCTCAGACGTTGTAAATGCCGCTGCCAATCATTACTGTAAATGATTATATCATCTAGATCAGTAGTGGAGAATATGCACTGTGTAGGTGGAGGATTCTGTGCGTGAGTTGCTGAAATTTTGCTGGTGCTCTTAACAACCCAAACGGAAGCATGACAAACTGATGTAACCGAAACAGAGTGGAAAAGGCCAATTTTTCTTGGGACATTGGTGTCATGGGAATCTGCCAAGATTCCTTGGTCAAATCCAGTGTTGAATAAATGCGAGCTGCCTCCTAACTGATCAAACAGTTCATCAGTGTGAGGCATTGGGTATGCATAGTTACCCGATGTGTAGATGCCAGGGTAGTGGAAAAAACAAACAAACATCAGAGACCTCTTCCTGCAACCTGGCAACCTGTGCTCTCTGGGACAGCAATAGGTGGTCTCCACAGGGGACTGGGTTGAATTGGGGGCTGCACTTTTTATCTTATCTCTGCTCCCAGCTCCACCCTCTCAGGAACCACCATTGCCAGAGCCACCATTGCCTCAGAGATCCAGACCAACTGTCCCCCACCTCCATCATCTGGCAGTGGTGTCTGGAAGTACCCCAGTTCCCTGCAGCACCAGCATAATCTCCCAGGCTTTCCTAGTGTTCCCTATGTTGAACATTCTCCTCCTTCTGCCACTCACTGCAACACAGAGCACACTCACTTTTTACTAAGAGATCATGATAACTTTTCTTGGGTGACCCCAAGGGTGAGGGCCTGGAAGTGCTTGTACCTTTGAGTCATTCTGGCATGTTCAGCCTATGGCAGGAAATGCACCCAGTTCCCCCGATTCTCAGAACAAAAGACATAGAGGAAACACCCAAACTCTTGATTGGTTCTTTCCACTTGTCTTTTTGACTGTGGGTGATAGCCACATGTTAGGTTTACTGATGATCCCAGTTTGTCCATGAATCTAGACCAAAGTCTTCACATAAACTTTGAACCACAATTGCTTACTATATCTTCCAGGATGCCAAATTATCAAAACACATGGGTAAATATTAATTTGGCTATTTCAAATGCTCCGGGGAGGCTGGGTAGAGGGATAAGTCTTAGAGACTTAGAGATTCCATCGATGATTGATTACAGTGATTACTATATTACCTTATGATTTAGGAAGATCTGTGATAAAATCTATGGCTGTATGGGAACAGGAATGAGAGCAAGCTGTCAGCTAACATCAAAATTCATTCACTAATTTTAGCCTTCTACCTAAATTGGTTTGAAAGATCCAATACTCTTCTTCTTCTTCTTCTAATTATTAATATTCTATTGAACTATCCTAGAAGCATCATAGCAACCAACTGAGTTTCCTGAGCAAATGAATAGCTACAATCTTGCAATCAATTAGGATCGCATTGAAATCTTTAAGAAATATTATAGCATCCACCTGGGACCCCATAATAGCCATTTAGCAGCACTAGCAATTAGTTGGGATAAGCAGCAGAAAACGTTAGCATAGCAGCACCCTTGGAACCAAATTGAATATGCTAGCAACATTTTTATATGTTAAAGCTTTAACATACCCTTTCAACTTTTTAACTTTTACATGCTTAATTGTTCATAACAACTGATCATATCAGCATCCAAGCAACCAATTGCTTAGCAGAATTGTTTTATATTAACAATATGTGACCCTCCAGCACCAAACCAGTCATATGGGTCAATTTTTGAAAATTGATATTTTGGGCTCATTGGAAAGCTTCTTTCCAATGAACCCAAAATCTCAATTTTTGGGCTCATTGGAAGCTTCTTTCCAATGAACCCAAAATCTCAATTTTCAAAAATTGACCCATATGACTGGTTTGGTGCTGGAGGGTCACATATATATAAAATATGAGCTCATGATAGCAATGAAATTAAAATAAAAAAAACAACTTTTTAAAGTCGTTTCAGCATATTTTATGCCATCTATAGTTTAATGAGGAATGACTAGTCCTACATCACATGACATTCATATACCATGAACCAGTCAACCATTTACAACACCAATAAGATATAAGTGAAACTGACAAGATAATTAAAAACTTATGATAAACCATAGGGTGAGAAAAGTGTTAAGGTGTTGAACTTCTTTATTCAATTCAGGATTAATCTGTCTAATATAAAAAGCCTCCAAGTTTGAGTTCAAAGGATGGTTTAGCAGAATCTAAGACGGTAAAGCAAGCAGGCGTGTACTGATTTTTGCATGTATTAAACTGGGAAAGTTGTGTAAAAACGTGGGAGTTTTTAATCAGTCATTTTGTGCTTTTATCTTAGTTGAAAAACGGTGAGTGGTTTCACCTACATAACGAGATTTACATCCTGCACAAGTAAACTGATAAACAGCAAGGGATTTTAGAGCTTCAGGAGTGAGATCTTTTAAAGCTAAAAATGTTTTTGATTTTGTAAGAAGAGAATGCTAATATAATGTGAAGATCTGTTTTGCAAAAACGTTTAACCAGTTGTTAAAGTATGATTTCTGAAACTTTGGAAAAATAGCCAATGTAAGGAAGTTTGAAATAACTTGTATTGTTATCACCTTGAATTTAAGGATCTTTTATAGCAATTAGAGTGTAGGTTAAAAACAAACAACATGGTTATAACCATGCCTATTACTTTTACATTACTTTTTGCATTCTGTTTTGCTTCATGTGGTATTTGTTTAATTCCCCCCCAGGGTAACACCAGAGATGAGATCCTGGCCAATCGTCTAATGGAGTTTCTAATGAAAAACTGTTTCCATGCCAAAAAGGCAGTATTCAGGCACAATCTGGAGATTATCCGCACCATAGTGGAGTGCTGGAAAGACTGTCTGCACATACCTTACAAGTATGGAACAACAAATGCTTAAATCTTTTCCTCTTTAGTTGTAATGGTTGTCTCGAAATGCACCGCTGGCGAGTGCTGAGACTGAAGTAATTGAAGAAATTGGACGTGCTAGTTAGCTATACAGTAGTAAATTGTGCTAAACAGGCAGAGAATGTCTGTCTGCATCATTGTATTTTTAAGCAGAATCACATGAGAGGGAGTGCTGTTGTGCTTGAATATCAGCACCACTGTGATCTGGTCACAGCTAATCACAGCCGTGCTGATGTTCAGTACTATAGCATGACACAGCACGAGTGTGATCTTGCTTTTATACAACAGTTCTACAGTATAAACAGGAAATTCATATCTAGTAAGTGACGTTTTACACAATATGGCCAAGTGTTTTGTTTTTACAGAACTAGATCCTGAAGAAGCCACATATGCTTTATAGCAGCCTTTCTCAACCGCGGTGCCGTCAAAAAACGATATATTCTAACACTGAAATAAGTAAAATGAATTAAAATTCCAAAAAACGATAGTTACACTAATGCAGATCATCGCCGCCTCATGCATCATTAAAATTTGTCTCATGGCCCCCTTTCCCATGTCACAACGTCACTGCCGGGGTCAGCGTGACTGCGTATATTTTATATGGGGGTGCTTTGAGAATTCGCATACTTCTGAAGGGTGCCGTGACTCAAAAAAGGTTGAGAAATGCTGTATTACACCATCATGCCACCACTGTATTATTTATAGTAATTATGGTCTATAGTGAATTAATTGCATGGTGAGGTTGTGCCCCAAGATATGTGGCTGTATTGTCTGTTTATCTACTTTATTTCAGTTTATTTTATCTATTCTGTATCTACACAGATAGCTATATGAGGCAGGACTCAACTACCAGCATGCTTTAAAAATGACTGCATAAAAATTTTGAATTTGAAAAATATTCCTCAGGAATTCTGTAGGTAGAGGAAACAATTCAGGGTTGTAAATGAAGCCAGAGTCTCTCATCCCCCTTTTCGAACAACTGGGAATGGGTTCTTGAACCGGTTCCATTCAGGATTCTTTGACCCTTGGCACCAGCTAGTGAACCGGTCTGCATTTCCACCAGTTTTGAGTGCAACCTTTGTAATCAAGGATGCGTCATGAACGGAGGATGTTGCACAATTCACAACGGGAGTAAATAGTTAGTAGCAAGATGTTCGAGTGCCTTGATTACCTCTGAGCTTTTGTTATTGCAGACATTTGTTTTCGGTCCATTTGTTTTCTGAAGATGTACCCTTTTCTGTTGCGTTCTGCATTGCTGTGCTCCACTTCCTCTCCAAACTAATGACACACCCACTGATGTCGTCACAATTCATGCTGGAAAAAACAGCTATATTTTTGTTAAAGCTGGGAACCAAGTTCTCAGGTTCTGAACCAATTTATTTTTGGTCGAAATGCTCGGAACGGTTCAAAATTTAGTGCGCGAAGAACGGAACCTGTATCCTGTTGCTTGAAAAGGGGCATTATTGGCAGATATTTGGCCTTAATGTGGGGCGGCAAGGTGGTGTAGTGGTTAGCGCTGTCGCCTCACAGCAAGAAGGTCCGGGTTCGAGCCCCGTGGATAAAGCGGCTAGAGATAATGAAATGGCCTTAATGTTAAATTAAAATGGACAATTTCAGTGTGCAGACACTGGTTCCTAAAACTCAGAGCAGGATAAAGCGGTTAATAAGTATGAATGAAGCACATTCAGTTCCAGAATTATCGGTCTTATTTAAACCATCTTTACCAAAAGGTATAAATGTCTTTCTGGTTAGTTTAACCTTACACTGAAAATATGAAATAATTTTAATTGAAGTAAATTTATAGCAAGAAGCTTAAAAAATGCTTTTAACAAAACTGTATCCCAAATATTGGCACCCCTAAAATTCCTACATACAAAACAGCACTGAAGCACATTCCAATTTTTATAAATTTGACTTTTGTGAGTGTTTGACTTCTTGTTTTGCTGGGTATAAATATGAGGTGACACTTTTGATTCTTCATCAACATGGGGAAGATTCAAGAATACACAAGTGAACCAAGACAAATTTGTGTCTGAAAATGTGCATATCCACTGTTAGAACAATAATTAAGAAATTGAAATCCTCAGCTTGCACTACTTGTGTTCCACTTTGACAGGGTTTTAGCTTGATATTATTCTTAGACCGATTTATATTAGTTTGAGGATGTGTTTTTTGGTGGAGACTATAGAGCACTTCTGTACATCACTCTGAATAAAGGCCAGACACTGCAAATGTAAACACATTGCTGTTATGTTTGCAGATGCAAGGGTGCCAATAATTGTTAATATTCAATGGGAGAATAAGCTCATAAACCATAAAGATGTTTTTCATCATTCTCCCCCCCCCCACACACACACACATCTTTACCTAAAGGTGCCAATAATTCTGGAGCTGACCAGAAATACTGTATATAAACAGAAGGACACAGTAATTTAGTGCATCATTTACTTCTCCATTCCAAAGTCACCCAAGGCACTGTGATAAATCATGGAAACTTTGATTCAATTCAGTCCAGCTCCTTTCAGGAACATGATAGATTTGGGATATTTTTATTCAAAAAATTATCATCTAGTATTGCTGGGTTTCAGTCATGTGACTTTTCTCAGCGGTTTCACTGGAAGTGAAATAGCTGGTGGTCTAAATGGCTGCCGTAGTGCAAACAACTAGCGATAAGTTATCAGAGTGCGCTCGTAATCTAGTAGCCACTGCTCACTTTAGATATATTCAGAAGATTGCTATGTGCAATGGAATCGACCCTTATAGTCTGGGGAAAGAAGGATTTATCATACCATCTCGAAAACTACCTTTCAGTCAAGTTCTCTGACGTCTCGAACTATCTGGTGTTGCAGACGTCCTTCTACACCGCAAAACAGATGAAAGCGTGGAAGAGTTTGGAGGTTTACAACTTTTTTTTTGTATGTGGCTGGGTAAAGGACCTCGGTATCAAGTCGCTGCTGAATGAATCCTGTATTGTTTTTGCCTGTGTAAGTATTTTTTTAAGCTTTTCATTCACGTCTTTACAACGAAGTGCTGCAAGTTGAAGTGTAAACGAACAGCTTGATTCTCACTTGTGTTCGCCCTTACAGTATCTCTCAGGTAAATCATTCACAAAAATCTAAAACCCCTTTAAAGATCTGGATCTTAAACAAGACGGAGAAGTGATCACAGCGCATTGTAACTGTATGGCTGGGTAAGAATTTTGTCGCGACCTTCATGCATGAGGACTTTAACACTGACAAAAAAAAGTATCGTCAAATAATTACACATAGCAAGAAAAGTGCTTGGAAAAACACCAAGGACATAGTGGAGAGGGATATACAAACCTTTCATGAAGTGATCACTACAAACTTGAGCATACTTCGACTCGACTCCTTTCGATTTCAGTGAGATGTTCAAAAGCCACCTTTCTCGATGCCTTTTTGTGAAATCCTGTGTTCATTCACCCTTTTTTATTAGTTCAAGGGAAACCCTGAAGAAACCACCAGTTTCACGGTTTGATTGATTCAAACAACCTAAAACAACGCAAGCGTAAGGCATTTTTCATGCAAGTAATGCACCGTCTCTATACAAACGCTTTGTCAACTGAGCTCTGGTAGACCACCAGCTAGGGTTCTGAATAACTAATGAGGAGGCTGTGACATCACCTGAAACCCAGCAATTGGAAAATTATCAACTAGGAGGTAGTAAAAGTAACTCTGCTTCATGTTGGGCTGCATCACACATCCAGTCACTGATTATATTCTCATAAAAGCGCATCCAGTCACATTTCTTCCTTACTTATCTGATGCCTGTTTATGCAAAAGCTAAACTTTTCACCCTGTTGTGGTTTACATGCCTATGCTGGCACTAATGAGAAACTTGTGTGCGGAAAAGTCACATGCAGACACATCATACAGTCATGACATTCTCACACTGCTGAGAAATATGCCAAAACCCTGGAAGAAAAATACACAAAACTTGCTGTGCTCTTTTCAGATGGGGCAGACGCAGCTGAGCTCATAACTCATGGAGGAATTGAATTCTTCTACACCCACAGCTGCATTACACTATTGCTAGGACACACGACTAATTGTTTGCAGCATTTTAGACGCCAGTTTTGGCACGGTTACTCACCAGAGCCAATAATGTAATCCCGGCTCCAGCGAAGGCAGCGATGTAGAGGTCGTAGGTCAAGAAAAACTGAAGCAGAAAAACGGGATTCACCAAGTCAGAGCTGTAAGCGCTAACGTTTGATGTCAGAACTATCTCTGGCAAGCCCTTGAGGCTGATCCGCTGAGGATTCACTATTAGAAATAGAATCACATTCTGCCTGCAGGCATCACTTACCTCTCTTGTTTTGCATACACTGGACAAGGTCATTCCACAAGCTTTTCCAGGCACTGCGTTCCATGGAAGTAAACCTGGAGACAAAAATCTCTTCTTATAGAACAAGCTGCCAATAAAAAATAAAAATAACACTGACACTGGATCTATCAAAGCCTCTGAAACTAAAGCTACAAGCAGATACATGGACCATGTACAGTCCTTTTGCTGAACTCTAAAAGATGAAGGATTTGTTTTTAAACAAACAAATTCTCAAATATTTATCAGATTTAGAAGTTGACACAACGGAGTGCTTGTGCGCTCTCTCTCTTTCTCTGTCACACTCTCTCTCTCTCCCTCTCACCCCTTCTAATAATCAGCTAATTTCACACATTATGGCAGCAACCAAAGGACAACCTTGGAATTTTAATCAGCATCACAATGGACCAAATCAAATCCCAGTGCTGTCAAGAGGCAAAACAAGTGTGATAAAGATATTAGAAGCATCAAGAGTGGGTTTATTACCAAACTGTCTGGCGTCCACGCACAGCTGGTTAATGCTTGAGGGTGTCTCAGAAAGAAAGTCAATGGTGCGACAGGTTGCAGCCATGTTGTAGAAGAAGTAGACAGGAATTGCAGAGAAAGCAAAGACCAGCAGCCAGATGACAGCCAGGAAATACGTGATCACGATGAACTGTGAATAAACATCAACACACAAGTGACTGAGTGCGTGTGTTTGTACCCCTCTCTCTCTCTCTGCATTGGAACCGTTTCAGGTACTTCCTGCCAAGCTCAGTTTTTGTATATTAGTAATAAAAAAATAAATAAATTCAAGCCAAAAATGGTCCCTGAAAAGCACATAATTAAAATAAACTGTATATCAAAAGTTTGAGTTCCTTTATATTTATTAAAAAAAAAAAAAACATCCAATCCTCACCGTCGTACTGAGACAGCGGCCACACACAGTGCTCCTGAACTCGCCAAACGTTTGCTTTGCCACGCTGGTTGTGTAAAAGCCTTCAGCCAGCAGCGCAATGCAGTAGAGAAAGAAAAAGCTGGCCAGGCCATAGATAATGTACTGGAAATACTCAATACTAGAGAGAGAGAGAGAGAGAGATTGAAATGTTCATCCTATGTATTATCACAGATGAAGACAAAAGTATATGCATCAAGGGTCTCTAGCGTTCTAGTAATGGACCAATTTTGGTCTTCCACAGCAAAATGAATATCATTACAGGTTACTCTCAGATACTCGTTATAAATGGGTCCATTTAGGTTTGAAGAGAACATTCCACATGCTCCCTGTACAAAATCCCAGACAAGCACTTTCCATTACATAAACCCACAGAGAAATACATGGCATTTACAGGTAGGCTAGAGTGATGTAGTCCTGCAGGTTGCGGGCAAAGTAGGTCTCGATGAGCCTCTCTGTCTCCGTGAGCGCCTGGTGCCCACAGCCACAGAACAGCGCAATGCCAGAGAAGCAGAGGAGAGTCGCAACTACGGACGTGTAGGGCACTCCTCCCAGACAGCGCATGCAGCACTCGTAACAACCTATAATGCACAAAAACATACACAATCTCCCAATTACACTGTCTTTCTTTCTATATATTACCATTACCAGGGCTTGCTTGCTTTCCTGAACGTTCATGGTCTCCCCATCTCCTTTCCAATGCTAGCAAACTACCTCAAGCTTCACTGCCATTTTTATTAACTACTTATTAGTGGAGTCTCTTTAAAAGGTATTTACCAGATTCACTGTACATTACACAAAAGAGAAGCAGTTTAGTTCCAGAAGTGACGACCAGTACATGATTATAGCTCTCAAATCTGAATAATGTGTTAAGTTTCTATAACAGTAGCTCTGACAATCACAAGTGGTTTATATTAAAGCACTTGCTTGAATACACTTTCATTCGTATATTAACAACTCATTCACAGGTGCTTATGGCAGGCACACTACATACAGTGGTGCTTGAAAGTTTGTGAACCCTTTAGAATTTTCTATATTTCTGCAGAAAACAATCAGATTTTCACACAAAGTCCTAAAAGTAGATAAAGAGAACCCAGTTAAACAAAGGAGACAAAAATATTATACTTGGTCATTTATTTATTTATTGAGGAAAATGATCCAATATTACATATCTGTAAGTGGCAAAAGTACACCAGCTAGTGGCCTAGCGGTTAGCGTGTCCGCCTCTCGATCAGGAGATCGGGAGTTCTATTCACGGTCGGGTCATACCAAAGACCATCATAAAAATGGTACCTACTACCATCTGGCAAG
>JAPEKO010000027.1:18979502-18990839 GCA_027576075.1 Cathorops hypophthalmus
TTAGTTTAAGGGTGATTCACTTGGACTGAAGTAGCTTCAGTGAGGGGCTGAATATTGGTCATTTGGGTCGGTCTCATCCCGTTAGTGACAAAATGGAATCATTTGCTGACAGCTCAGTCCCCCCCCAGTTCAAAAATCCTATATGAGCCCCTGAACATAGCTGCCATAATCTATGACACCCAACACACACAAACTGTCAAGTTCACAATCACTATGATTCTAATCAAACACACTTGTTCACAATTACAGTATTTACTCAGGACTTCCATAACTACCATCTCTCTGCAAAGTATACACATCTGTGAGTTGATACCAAGACTTATTTTGTTTTTTAATGTTACTCTAACTCCTGGATTTGGATTCCTGATTTGCCTTTGTACTGTTTGCCAATCACTTAACCCTTGCTTGGTTTTTGTTACTGAGTGAGTCTGACAATTTGGATTTGACTGCCAGCTTTTTAAATAAACTTTTGTTTACTTGCACTTGTATCTATCCCTGCCACCTGATCCTGATGTAGGAGTCTTGTCCTCATCGTCGCTGCGGAGCCCAATCCGGGCTTGACACAAAGCATGTTTGGTTGACTTGGCCAGAATTGCAGCAGTAGGGTGTCCAGTTCCTTTCTGAATAATCATGCATACACACATTCACACCTATGGGCCATTTAGAGTAGCCAGTTAACATATGTTGCATGTCTTGGGACTGTGAGGGAAATTGGAGCACCTGGAGGAAACCCATGCAGGCACGGAGAAAACATGCAAACTCCGATGTAGGAGTCTACATGTTGTTAAAAAACAATTCTGGATCTGAGTGGGGAAATTTTCTTTAATTAGTTAATTATATGCAAAATAGTATGCAGAAATGAAAAAAAAAAGTAATTTGCATTTCTGTGTCGATATGAGGGAATGATCTTTGATTTGTTAAACTTATTAAATATTTCACATTCCTATTTGGGATGAGTTAGTTTATTTCTTTGCTGTTTTCCTTTACTATCAATAACAAAGATGTGAATCCCATTATAATAGTCAGAGTCCAGATAGTGATACTCAATTCTAGAAAAATGATTAATTAACAGTAAATATCTTTCACCAGAATTTATAATGATGTGTAACACCTGACATAAACTGGACTGGAGTTTTATAACAGTTTTATGAATTAAACTTAGACACTCAGCTGGTTGCTCATGAATCCAAACATTTCAACAGATTGCAATAAAATATCAATTCAACCAATATATTTTAATATTTATGCTATTATTACTGAACTGTCCCATCCACTGGCATATCCTGTTTTTTTTCCTGCCTGCTAGGTAGTTCTTATTAGCAATTTTGGCAGTTCTGCAAGACGTGCCATGGTGGGTAGCATGGTGGTGTAGTGGTTAGCACTGTCACCTCACAGAAAGAAGGTTCTGGGTTCAAGCCCAGTGGCTGATGGGAGCCTTCCTGTGTAGAGTTTCCATGATCTCACTGTGTCTGCGGGAGTTTCTTCCAGGTGCTCCGGTTTCCCCCACAGTTCAAGGACATGATTAGGTTAACATGGGGCAGCCATGGCCTGAGGTTGGGCTGAAGTGCCCTTGAGCAAGGCACCCCAACTGCTCCCCGGGTGCTGTAGCATAGCTGCCCACTCTTCTAGGTATGTGTGTGCATGTGTGTGCTCACTGCTTCAGATGAGTTAAATGCAGAGGTTAAATTTCACTGTGTGCTTAAATCTGTGCTTGAGTGTATGTGTGACAAATAAAGGCTTCTTGGCTTCTTCTTCTTGAACGACCCAACGTGCTAAACTATTTTAGCATGAAGTTAAATACAGTAAATACCAAAACATGCAACTCTGTAAATACAGCATACTGTAAAGATTTTACATTTACTTGTGTGAAATTATTATATTTAAAGGGTTTTGGTAAAGGCATCCAGAAACTCAGTGTTTGTCAGATGAAGTTTTTTTGTTTTGTTTTTTCTCCAAGTGTCATGCCATGGACTAATCAATACTACTTATATCAACTATCATTTGATTTTCACTCTTCACAGTTTCACTAACTTGTACACTTAAATGACAATCACAGTTCACCTTTTAATGCTGTATTCATAGAACCCAAAATCCACTCTATTATTCATCATATAGATGATGCCTTTCAGCCACTGTAAATCAAGAAATTAAGTTCCAGCACTACTTTTGTGCACCTTAGTCAATTTAGCAAGTTATATCCCTTTTCCAAGCAAACTGAAAATTATACTTTGAATCATTTTTCTAAGCCATACAATTAATTGAATTAGTGACCGGCAGCCAAATTGTATTTATGTAAATCCTACAGGCAGGATTTCTGCATTAGTAATGTTCTCTCTCTCTGTAAGACCAAACGACTTTGCTACTTTGAAGTGGGTTCTAGACATAAAGAGGAGAGAAAACAACTCTAATGACTTCTGTTTGATCCATTATGTCATTTGAGGCCTGAAGTTGCAGGTACATTTAATATAGTAGTTCAAAGCAGCTGAACTAACTTGAAAAGACTGTGGGGATGGCATTTACATTCTTTTTTGATAAGCACAAGTGAATTAAAAGGCACAAGTGTTCTTCCTCACTCTTCTGTCTTCCTCCTACCTGAAGCAACCAAACATAAAGCTTGGTGTTTTCTTTATGTTTTTTTTTAATTCTTTTTTTCTGTGCTATTTATTATTCTGTTAAAAGCAAACTTGCAGTCCTAGGCTCTTTAATTTCACCATTCCGTTTTCACAAAGTCACCCATCCTTCATTCTGTCATTAAGCTAATGGCGTGTGTCCCTTCTGCCAAGATTTTACATGTGCCTTCCCTTTTTTATTGGCTCCTCCAGGTTCTTAAACACCCAGCCAGCAGATGGTTACTTGGCTGCAGTCATTTCTGCAGACTGCTGTTTTTACACATAGAGCAAAAGAACAAAAAACTACAACAAATATTCATTTAACTGCCTTGCCTGGACCTCTTATATAGGCTTATAACAAGAGACTGTTCATAAATGAAGCCTGCTGAATGTGTAAAGACTGAATAGTTAGAAACAATCACCTGATATAATGATTAGGCTGCAGAGTATTTCTCCTTTTACACTGTAAAGTTGAATATGTGTTGAGTTGACTCAAGACATTTATTCACTCTGATTATTACTCTGATATTACTTATTTTATTGGTCTGTAGAGGATGATCGATTTGCCAATAACAATAAGAAAAAAAAAACATATGTAGCACTCTGAAATTTAGCAAAAAAAAGATATAAAATTCATAGGTGTCTTTAAATAGTATAAAAAGAAGAAATGTTATAGTAGGGATGTAACTGTATCCAAGTTACATTATGCAAAATGAGTACTGATATGAACAGAAGGTGCATTGTTGTTTTCTTTCTTTTTGAAGCCTGTCAGAAAGGCTCATAGTGCAGACAGTATGGTTGACACTAGAGCAGTGCATCATGAATAGGATCCCATGGGACACCACAAAAAAAAAACCATTCAGATGTGTGGGAGGTTTCTACTTTCATGTGAGTATGAATAAGTGGTCAGATATGAAACTCAGGGGGAAAAGAAACACAAATGTATTTACAGTGGCTTTTTTTTTTTTAAAACAAGTCTCAAAACACTAAACTACAACCCCAATTCCAAAAAAGTTTGAACACTGTAAAATGTAAATAAAAACAGAATGCTATGATTCACAAATCATAGAACCCCTATATTTCACTGAAAATAGTACAACAAAAACAATCAAATGTTGAAACTGAGAAATTTATTTATTTTATTAATTTTAAAAATATATATATGCTCGTTTTGAATTCAAAGCCAACATGTTTCAAAATAGTTGGGACAGGGGCAACAAAAGACTGGAAAAGTTGTGCAATGTTAATGTGGGCAAATAGTGCAACAATTTAAGAATAATGTTCCTCAAAGTAAAATTGCAAAGAATTAAGGGATCACATCCTCTATGGTACAGAATATCATTAAAATATTCAAAGAATCTGGAGAAAACTGTATAGAAGGAACAAGGCCAAAAACCAACATTGGATGGCTGTGATCTTCAGTTCCTCGGGCAACACTACGTTAAAAACAGACATGATTCTCTTGTGGAAGTCACTGCATGGCTTCAGGAATACTTCCAAAAAACATCGTCTTTGAAAACAGTTCATGACTGTATCAAGAAAAGCCAGTTAAAACTATATATAAACAATACCCAGAAACGCCACCACCTTGTCTGGGCCTGAGCTCTTTTACAATGGACTGAAGCAAAGTGGAAAATTGCCCTATGGTCTGATGATTTGAAAATTTAAATCCTTTGGGGAAATCATGGACACAACATTCTCTAGGCTAAAGAGGAGAAGGAACGTCTCGCTTATGTAGAGTTCAAAAGCCAGCATCTGTAATGGTATGAGAGTGCATTAGTGCACATGGTATGAGTAGCTTGCACATCTGGAAAGACATCATTTGTGCTGAATGATATATAGAAGTTTTGGAGGTATGCATTTGCAGATGCATTTACATTGTTCAATCATTCATCCTTATTAACTACCTGACCAGGGTTGTGATGGTTTAAATTAGGCTATTATTAGTTTATATATGGGAATCTTTAGGATAGAACCAAGGGTGGCGTGGTGGTTAGCACTGTCACCTCACAGCAAGAAACCATATCTCACAATGTTTGGAAAGAGAAACTAAGTTTTTGGCTCAGATTTGCTCCAACATTTAGTGGGTTCATCCTTTGCCAAAGCCCTTCCACCAAGTTTCATGAAAATTGGATCAGTAGATTTTGCGCAACTCTGCTTAAAGCAGACAGACAGAGCATAGCAAAAACATTACATCTTTGGTGGAGGTAAAAAATTACATTCATTCATTCTTTCATTCATGCATTCATTGTCAGATTGCAGGCACTTACGGATGCAGATGCAAGGGAGAGTGGTTATGGTGCAAACTGCAGATAAAGCCAAATCGTGAATCAGGAATCATAGTCAGGAAATGGGTGGAGGTCAATCGATTGGCAAACAGAATATCAGAGATCAGGTGAGAGAATGAAGTCAGAAATAAATGTAAACAGAGTACAATAATGAGAAGTCAGGCAGATAGTCAAATGGCTTGGTAAAGTCAGACACAGGGACACAATGATAGAGGTGTGTTTGTGACTGCTGAGCTTATACAGGGAAGGTGATTGTGGAATAATTGGAGACAGGTGATGTAGCTAAAACTCTGGTGATGGGGGGCACTGTGTATCATGAGAAGTGTAGTCTGGAGCAGCCATGTTTGGAGGCTGCTCCTAACCCAGGTTGTCAGTGTTGTTACTGACAGTAACCATCCCCCCCGAGGAGCTCCCTCTGGAAGCAACCTCTGTCCTTGGTCGACCTCTCTTTCTTGGTGCAGGTTTTTCAGGGTGCTGCCTGTGGAATTCTTGAGTAAGGGGGGGTCTAAGATGTCCCTGGAACTGATCCAACTACATTCCTCTGGGCTGTAACCCTCTCAGTCATCCAAGTATTCAAGTTGTCCCTGTCTGTGGTGGGAATTGAGGATCTTGTTGAGCTGGTAGATGGGCTTACTTTTGATGTCTGGGGAGGGGGTTTCTTGAGTGGGTGTGTCTGAGGCTAGAGGACCTTGGATTGCAGGTTTGAGGCATGAGGCATGGAATGTTGGAGCCATCTTGATGTGAGGGGGCAGCTCGAGCCTGTAAGAGACCTTGTTGAATTTGCATAAAACTTTGAACAGACCGATTAATCTGGCTTGTAATTTCTTGCAGGAGTAGGAGCTCTGAGGTTCTTTTTGGAAATCTATACTCCAACACCTGGGGCATACTCTGGAGTGGTGCTTCTAAGCTTTCAGTGTAGTGTTTGTACTTAATATTAACATCTTCCATTCTTTGATGCATCTCCTCCCATATCTGTGGACTCCTCTGGAACCAGTAGTCTATGGCCAGAATCTGCATAGCAGTATCATCTCATGGAAAAAAAATGGGGGTTGATGTTTGAGTATGCAGTGGAATGAGGTTAGCTGAGTGGCTAAATGTCTGAGAGAATTCTGTGTGTACTCAGCCCATGGAAGGAATCATGCCCAATTCTTCTGATTCTGCATGCAGTACATGTGGAGGAAGCAGCCCACTTCTTGATTTGCTCATTCTGCTTGGCTGTTAGACTGTGGGTGACATCCAGAGCTGAGGCTAACTGACACTCCCAGGCCATCTATGAAATGTGACCATACTGTAACTGTGATATGAACTGGGGGCCCTGGTCACTGACAATGTCTTCAGGAATACCATAATAGCGGAAATGTGGCTGAATAGTAGTTTGGCAGTTTCAAGTGCAGCAGGAAGACCCGGTTATGAGATGAGTCTGAGTGTCTTAGAGAACGTATCAATGATGACCAGGATGACAGTGTTGCCTTGAGACTGGGGTAGGTTGGTGATGAAATCAAGGGTGATGTGTGACCAGGGCCACTGGGGTACTGGGAGAGGACATAGTTTTCTGGCAGGGGGAGCTCTGGGAACCTTAGCTTGGGCACAGACAGAGCATGAAGAGATGTAATGGTTGATATCTGAGATCATGTTTCTCCACCAGTACTTGTGTTGGAGGAGCTGGTAAGTGTGATGGCTGCTGAGATGTTCAGTGGCAGTGTGCCCAGGTGATTAGTTTGTCTCCAAGTCTAGGTGGAACGTGCAAAAGTCCTGGACAGCAGTTTTCCAGTGGGCTTGTGGGCTGTACCTGTCTGATCTCTGTTGATGTCCCAGGTTATGGCTTGCAGAAAGCATTCAGGTGGTAAGATAGAGGTAGGTTTGGGAGAGAGCATCAGCCTTGGTGTTTCTGGAGCCTGGGTGATAGGACATGGTGAATTGAAATCAGGTGAAGTACAGGGCCCATCTGGCCTGATGGGGGTTCAAAGGCTTTGCTGTCCTTTAGTATTCTAAGTTCTTATGATCAGTCAGGATCATGAATGGGTGTGCTGCACCTTCCAACCAGTGCCTCCACTCCTCAAGGGCCAGCTTGACAGCCAAGAGCTCTCAATTACCAATGTCATAGTTTCTCTCAGTGGGTGTGAACTTCTTGGAGTAGAACACAATGGGGTGCAACTTAGGTTGTTTTCCAAGGCATTGTGAGGCACTCCTGCTACTCCTGTTTCTGATGTGTCTACCTCCACTATGAATGGTTTGGAAGCATTTGGGTGCTGAAGTATGGGAGCTGTGGTGAAAGTGGTTTTCAGCTGGTTGAAAGCCTGATCAGCTTCAGGACTCTAGTGGAGGTGATGAGGTCAGTTTTTCAGGAGACCGGTGAGAGGGGCTGTGATGGTGCTGAACCCATGGGTGAAGTGGCAGTAGAAGTTGGCGAACCCCAGAAAGTGCTGCAACTCCTTGACTGAAATGGGAGTGGGCCATGATGTCACAGCTGTGACCTTAGCTTGGTCCATGCTCACTCCCTCTGAGCTGATAATATAGCCTAAAAACAAGATCTGGCTGACAAGAAACTCACATTTTTCTGTCTTAACATAGAGGTTATTCTGGAGCAGGAAAGAGAGCACTGACCTGATGTCCTCGTGGTGGATGTTCTCATCTGGGGAGTAGATCAAGATGTCATTGATGTAGGCTGAAAATGAACCTCCCTGAGTACATCATTGATGAGGTTCTGGAAGACACTGGGAGTGCAAGAAAGGCCATAAGGCATGACCAAATATTCAAAGTGACCTGCGGTGGTGCTAAAAGTGGTTTTCCACTTGTCACCCTCATGAACCCTGACCAAGTTGTAGGTGCTGCAAATGTCTAGTTTTGAGAATATCTTAGCAGATCTGAGCTGTTCTTGAGCTGAAGGTACCAGATATGGGTACTTTATTGTGATCTGGTTCAGGCCTCGATAGGCTATGCATGGCCAGAGACCCCATCCTTTCTTTTCAACAAAGAAGAACCTTGCCAAAACTGGAGATATTGAATCCAGTTCAGCCCTAGAACAACTCAAGCAGTTCTGAAAACGGGAAGGAGACCACTGAAGAACGTCCCATTGCTGCCAGGAAATCAGAGGATCATGGAGTTGGAGCCAAGGATATCCCAATATTAGGTCATGATGTGAAGTTGGGGTGGCAAGAAGGGTTATGCGTTCAGTGTAAATGGGACCTACTTGAACCTTGAGGGGAGTTGTTCATGTTGAGATCAATCCCTCACCTATGGGTCCCCCGTCAATGGCCTTCAGCTTGATTGGTCTCAAAAGTGCATGGGTGGTAAGTTGATATCTCTGCACAATCACACTGTTTATGAAGTTTCTCTCCGCCCCTCAGTCTATGAATACAGAAAGCACATAGGTCGAGTCTGGTAGCTTTAAGAACACTGGCACTTTGGAAAGATTGTGAGTTGTGAGCTGTTTCTGGACTCACTGGTTTAGTAGGGCTGGTAGCCTTGCTTGGCTAATGGTCCAGTGGGGGTTGAGTAGGGCACTTCAAAATCAGATGATTGACCTTACTGCAGTAAAAGCAGAGGTCCTCAGGTCTTCTTCTAGTTGTAATGAGGGTCACTTTCAGATGAGGTGATCTAGATGGATGGCGAGGTCAATGAGACAGTCCAGAGAGAGATGTTCGTCACGGCATGCCAGCTCACTGAGCACCTCTGTTTAACGCGGCTGTAACAAACCAGATGCTTGTGGATTATGAATGAACCCAAGGTTTTAATGAGCACAATGGAAAAAGACAATGTACAAAAGCCAGGCCAGGTCAATATTGAGAGCTCAAAAACAGTAATGAGGGCTAGATAAATTGTGGTCAGAAAAAGGGCAATAGTCCAAGAACTGGGAATCAGAAATCACAGGCAATCTAAACACAAGGGCTAGGCAAATTGTAATTGGAAAACAGGTGAGGATCGAGAAACCAGGAAGCAAGAGAAATAAGCAAACAAACACAAGGGCTAGGCGAAATAGGAAAAAAAAACAGAAGGCAAAAAGGGTCATACAAAGGAATACAATCAGAATAATAATGCTCAGTAGGCTCATGAAATGTAGAGGCAATACTGTGCAATGAACAAAACAAGCAAATTGTACAAATACAAAATACAAACGGAAACAAAAAGCTACAGGTGATGGCGATTAGAACTCAGGGGTGCCACTCCTAGGAAGTGGCTCCGGGTTGACTGATGGAGTGCACATGGTAGTGACTGGTGTGTGAGGGGAATTGTGGGAAGTGGAGTCCTGAGTGTTGGGTGAGTCTGGGAGCATGACAGTACCCCCCCAAAGAGTCCAAGGAGGCCGAAGGACAAGGACGACCGCCACCCACACTGTCGGGAAGATTCCTGAGCGAGCCATCAGAACTGCCACAGTGCTGGACAAAGAGCTGTTGCTGCAGATGACCTCTGGAACTACTGCTGCACAGACTGCCAGCAGGGCTGGACACACAGTGCCTGGGACGGCCCCTAGGTCGAGGCGTGGGCTTCTCTGGATGACACTGATGGAACTCCTCCACCATCCCCGGATCCAGGATATCTCATGTGGTGAACCTAGCTACACTCCTTGGGCCCATAGCCCTCCCAGTCCACAAGGTACTGCAGAGTCCCTCCTCTCCTTCTGGAGTCCAGCAACTGGCAGACAGCATACACCAGGGTACTTTCTACATACACTGGAAGTAGGGGTGTGACATTGGGGGTGGCCTTGTCCAATGGACCTGAGACAACAGGTTTCAAGAGAGATACATGAAATGAGTTAGAAACACAATAATGCACAGGAAGATCCAATACAGCCACTTGTATTGGCGAAGGATGTTCTCGATCCACTGGTGGGTCTGTTCCCAGACCTGCTCATTCTGTTGCATCCAACTGTCAATGGCTGGGTTGTCAGAGGGCATGGGGCAGACCATGGCATTAAGGGGGGTTGGTAACCCAGAATACATTGAAAGTGTGTGAGACCAGTAGCAGAGCTAATTAATGAGTTTTGGGCCATTTGTGCCCAGGGCAAATAGTTTGACCAGATGGCTTGATTATCCTGACAGTATATTCTCAACTTTCCCAGTTCTTGGTTAACCTTTTCACATTGACTATTAGACTGGGGGTGCTAACCAGCCTATGGATATCTGCCAGACAATAACTGATGCATACGTGTCTCTCGCAGATGGCCAGAAGTCAAAGAGCAGTGGGCCCACATAATTAATTTGTCCCTACATTGAGTGGGTACATACTTCCTTCCTATGGGGCAAGATTCAGGGGCAGGAGTGACAGATAGCTTTTGGTTGATCTCTTCGTCTACTTCCCATCTAATGGGGGTAACCACAACTGACAGGGATAGTACATTAACTATCTCAGGGGAGGACTCAGGACTGGGATATATATGAGAAAGGGCATCTGCTTTGGTATTACAGGAACTGGAATGATAAGAAATGGAAAAATTAAAACGAGAAAAGAATAGGGACCACTGAGCCTGATGACCATAAATATTCAAGGTTTTTATGATCCATTAGCATGAGAAAAGGATGTGTAGCTCTCTCTAGCCAATGGCACCATTCTTCGAAAGCTAGTTTCATGGCCAGCAATTCCCTATCTTCTACATTGTAATTATGTTTGGCAGGGTTCAGCTTATGAGAGTAGAAGGCTATCAGATGTAATTTACAGGGGTCACCTACGTGCTGAGACAGCACAGCACCATTGCCTACCTTGGAGGCATCCACCTCCACCACGAAAGGCTGAGTGGGATCAGGATGCTTCAGAAGAGGTGACGAGGTGGCAGAGGCAGAGGTGAAGGCTACCTTGAGGGATTCGAATGCTTCCTGTGCCCGGGGATTCCACAAGAGTTTGGCATTTCCTTTCAATAAGGTGGTAAGAGGAGTGGCTAGACTATTGAAATTGTGAATGAAATGATGGTAGAAATGAGCAAACCCAAGAAATCACTGGAGTTCCTTTATGGAAGTAGGGATGGACCAATTAGTTAAGGCTTCTACTTTATCATCCATAACAACACCCTCTGGACTGATGACATAGCCTAGGAAAGAAGTAGAAGGGAGATGGAATTCACACTTCTCTCCTTTAACATACAGCTGCTTCTCAAGCAGATGTGTAAGGTCAAAACGAACATGACGAATATGAGTTTCGAGATTAGAGGAATAAATCAAGATGTCGTCGATGTAGGCAATAATATACTTGCCAAGCATATCCCTCAGGACATTATTTATAAATGCTTGAAATATGGACAGGGCATTACGCAACCCGAAGGGCATTACTAAATACTCATAGTGCCCTCTAGTGGTAAGAAATGCAGTTTTCCATTCACCAACTTCCTTTATATGGACTAAATTGTATGCACTTCTTAAGTCAAGTTTTGTAAATATAGATGCTCCACGAAGTTGTTCTAGTGCTACGGGGACTAAAGGCAGCAGGTAAGAATAGGGTTTAGTGATCTG
>JAPEKO010000027.1:19026470-19040489 GCA_027576075.1 Cathorops hypophthalmus
GCACAGAAAGGCCCTCGCCGGCCACGGGACTTGAACCCAGACCTTCTTGCTGTGAGGCGACAGCGCTAACCACTACACCACCGTGCTGCCCACTATATAACATATTTAGTTATAAAAGAGCACTCACCAGGCAAGGAGGCTGTAGTATTTGAGGTAGTGGATGGACATGAATCTTGTTCAATTGACTCTGTGATCATTTGGGAAGATTCTTCAATAATTTTGCATTTCTTTCTGTGCTCTGTAAGCCTAGAATTTTGAGCTACCACTTGAGTACCATCTTTGACTTTGTTGTGGCCTATATTTTGTGTTGGAGCCCAGTTTGTATCCGTAAAATCATAGAGATCAGCTGGTTTCCCTAATGGAAAGAAAAAGCAAAATAAAAGCAACAGCATCAAAAATTATATACAGCTCTTTTTAAAATGAAATAATTGTAGAAGCCTTTGATTGTAGCACTTACCATTGATAAAATGTTCACTGCAGACTCATGTGGTTTTTGCTTTCTCATCACTTAGATCAGACCAGTTTATGTTGGACAGCCATTGGCGATGCTCCATGGGCAACTCTCTTGTTCTTTCTCCTTGATTATTTATAATTGCTGGAATTCTAAAGAACTTACAAGTCCCTTTGTTTCAAATAGAGTTGTGCCCGCATCCAATTACAGCAAAAAGAGTAGGCATAACAAAGAAACAAAAGGAATTCTTGAGCGTAGCAACCTCTCAAGCATATCTTCTATAGTAAATATGCACCACATGAGTTTGTATATCCTCTAATATGGCCCACTTCTGGTTCAAAGCCTCATGCATAATTAGCTATGATGTCACGTGCAAATGAAGAATTTAAGAAAAATGAAATGTCTCTTCAGCATTTTGGTATGCAACATGCATTATCTCCAACACTGCAGTCCATATTGAATATGTCTCACAATTCAGTAAGAATAATTTACAACCAAGGCAGGTATGAAAAAATTGCTGACTTATATAATTACAATGAAAGGATTAAAATGTAGAAAGTAATTCTTAATCATGAAGACTGTATTCAGAGGTGGTGTTTAAAGTTATATAAAGAGTTATGCAAATAAATTTGCATGCATTTCTACTTTGTCTATGCATCTACTTCAGTACATTTTCTGTGCTCTCCATTCAGATTATGCAAATTACCTTTGTGTAGTTCATGCCACCAACATTTGCCAGGTTTTTCTGAGTAGAAGCTTCAGAGCCAGGGTTTTAAAGCAGCATCTAGACCACCACTTTTTCAACACAAGATAAACATAAACAAATCAGGGAAATGCAGAATAAAGAAGGAAATGAGGTAACTTTTTTCCTTGCTGTCAATATAATATAAAAGCAGGAGATAATTTAAAAATAAAAAATAGAAAAGGACTAATAGGATGATGTATAAATGAGACAATACAATCTAGTAGACTAGGTCCAGTAGGCTATTTTTCCAATATATTGTATTGGTCTAGGAATAATCCTAATTGTATTTAGCACATTAAACTTTGCAAATTTGGCTTAATTTTTTACAGTATGACTTCCACCATAATTCTTCAGCAGATTATTAAATTGCATTTGAGCCAACACATACATTTATTTTGATTTTTTTTTTTTCTTACTGTGTGCCAACATTTAATCGATACACATAACCTATAAAGTCAAAAGATAATAAATCACCATTCCTGGACTACCAGAATCAAGCTACTTAAAAAATAGCCTTGATATTTTTTATAGTAATCTTAAGTAAGTCTGCTCCTGTCACAGTCCGGTCCAGTCTATCCATGCCTGAGTTTCTGGGACTTCCATGCCAGCTCCAGGTCGGATCCGGGACAAGAATTCAGTCCTGCCCTGCTGAAGGTCATTTTCCCTGAAGCACCACTCCCACATCTGCTACCACTCCTCTCCCATCAGCCAGGGCTTTCTTAAGAACTGTTTGGAGCTACTCCAGTTGCCAGACTGTCTCTCGTAGACTTTCCTCACCTCACTACAACCCTTTGGTATTGTGTCTTCTTGATTTCCCCTACCTGAATTGTTCCTTATTTTCTGTCTAGTTTTTGCTCCTGTTTTATCTGCTTGTTCCTTTGGATTGTGTTTTTGCTTCCTCTGCCTGGATTTCCCTTATCCCTGTATTCTTCGATTTTTTAAAAGATTTTTCTGTCCTGTTTTTGTCCCTGACCATGCCTACCTGCTCTTCTGTGTTTTTGACCTCCTGGTCTGTTTTTTTGACCACTGATTTTTGCCTGAGCCCTACTGTACCTCTGCCCTCTACTTCATTAAAGAAGCTTTTCTCTATACACTGCCTGTCTTGAGTCTGCTCTTGGGTCCTCACTCCACCTCTGCTCTCCGCTGACAGCACAGTCTGGCCAACAAGGATCCAGCAGATTTCGCCCAGCTAAGAGCAGCAGTGCAGAGACAGGGAGCTCTCCTTGGGACCCACCAACAGGACATCCAACAGGTGAACCAAAGCCTTGTTGCCATCTCTGACACTCTCAATCTTCTTGCCACTCAGCTACAACAGCTTTAAGTAACGTCTGCTTCTACACAACCCTCTCCACCTACTGCTCCTCCAGATCCTGCTCCAGCCCTCTTCAGAGAGCTGAGACTTCCCACCCCACAGCCATACGATGGAGAACCAGGTACCTGCAGATCATTTTTATCTCAGTGCTCGCTAACCCTTGAGCTTCAACCACCGGCCTTCCCTACAGAGTATTCTCGAGTGGCCTACACCATCACTCTCCTCACTGGCAAAGCTAGGAAGTGGGGAACAGCTATGTGGGATGCCAATGCACCATGCTGCACCAGCTTCAAGGATTTCACAGAGGAAATGAGGCAGACCTTTCATCGTTCTCTGTCTGGCAGAGAGGCAGCAAGAGAAATCATGGGGCTGCAGCATGGTGCCCGGTCCACTTTTGACTATGCAGTTGAGTTTCGCACTTTGGCGGCATCTTGTGGCTGGAATGAGTGCCTTGTTTGACGCATTTTTGAATGGGCTGTCAGACTCCATCGAGGATGACCTGGTCTCACGAGAACTGCCACCTGATCTCCCTGGTCTCATGGACCTCGCCAGTCATACTGACTCCCGGATCAGACAGCAGATGAAAGAGAGAACTCTGACTAGTCTTGCTCCCCCCTCAGCCTCCCATTCCTTCTGCTGAGCTTATGCAGGTAGACCGAGTCTGCATCTCACCTGAGGAATGACAGCACCGTTGGGATATGAGGGCATGTTTTTATTGTGGACAGCTGGGGCATTTCTGTCAATCTTGCCCTTTAAAAGGAAGAGCCCACCAGTGAGTTTCAGGGCCCTGGTGGGCAATGTCCAGAATCAGCCCCTTGCTGACCGACCACTACTCCCAGTGGCCATTATGCATGGCAATCAGCCCCACAACCTCCAGGCACTAATTGATTCAGGGGCTGACAGAAACCTGATCTGCTCAACCACCGCCAAGCACCTGGGGATTCCATTACTGGCTCTGAACCCGTCCCTCACTGTCCTGACCTTAACAGTACTGGTCTGACCAGCATCACCCATAGAACAGCCCTGGTCACCTTAAGAATTTCTGGCAACCATTCTGAATCCATCCAGTTTTTATTTTGTCATGAGTAATCCCCATGTGCCCATAGTTCTTAACCCCCATGTCAGTTGGACTAACAACACCATTTTAGGATGGAGT
Organism: Cathorops hypophthalmus; assembly: GCA_027576075.1. Classification (NCBI taxonomy): domain Eukaryota; kingdom Metazoa; phylum Chordata; class Actinopteri; order Siluriformes; family Ariidae; genus Cathorops; species Cathorops hypophthalmus. Next base: position 19,030,135 of record JAPEKO010000027.1, read on the forward strand.
CAATTCTGTTTATTGTCATGCCTGAGATCTGCCCTCCCTCATGCCAAGCTGCTCCAGCCCACCATTGGTGAATATCCTGACCTCTCTAACGTGCCTCCTGAGTATAATGACTTAACCTGTGTTCAGCAAGTCTCAAGCTGTTTCCCTTCTTCCCCATAGGCCCTATGACTGTGAAATTGACCTTCTCCCTGGCACTGCACCACCTAAGGGGTGACTTTACTCTCTCCCTCCATCTGAAAGGCAAGCCATGGATAAATACATCACTGAGTCCTTAGCAGCTGGAATCATTAGTCCCTCCTCTTCTCCTGCAGGGGCAGGATTCTTTTTTTGTGGAGAACATGGATAAATCCTTGCACCCTTGCATATCATTGGATACCGAGGGCTAAATGACATCACCATCAAGAACCTTTACCCCCTGCCTCTCATGACTATGGTGTTTGAGTTACTCCAGGGAGCCAAGATTTTCACCAAGCTAGGCCTGCGCAATGCTTATCACCTTGTGAGGATCAGGGAAGGGGACGAATGGAAGACGGCATTCAATACCCCCACGGGCCACTACAAATATCTTGTGGTCCCATTCGGCCTGACTAACGCTCCCACGGTTTTCCAGGCCCTCATTAATGGTGTCCTGAGGGACTACCTTAACCTTTTTGTTTTTGTTTATCTGGACGATATATTGATTTTTTTCCCTCTCCCTTGATGAACGCTGCATCCACATCAGGCAGGTCCTTCAATTATTCCTGGAAAATAAACTCTTTGTTAAGGCCAAAAAAATTGAGTTCCATAGAAGCTCTGTTTCCTTTCTGGGTTTCATTATCTCCCCTGCAAAGATTCAGATGGACCCCCTGAAACTCAAGGCAGTTGCTGACTGGCTTACCCCATCTTCTCAGCGAGAACTCCAGTGGTTTCTTGGGTTTGCGAATTTCTATAGGCAATTCATCAGGAGCTATGAATTATGGGTATGGTATGAGGTATGGTAGTTGGGCCCCTCATGGCTCTAACTTCCACCAATGTCCCCTTCAGCTGGGGGAAGGAGCCGAGAAGGCATTCTCCGAGCTCAAAGAAAGATTCACATCAGCACCCATACTCACCATCCCAGATCCCTCCCGGCAGTTCATGGTTGAGGTCGATGGTTTGGAGTCAGGGATCGGAGCCATATTGTCCCAAAGATCAGCTAGTGACAACAAGCTTCATCCTTATTCCTTCTTTTCTCGTCAGCTGTCCCCCTCTGAGAGAAACTATGATGTTGGCAATAGGGAACTGTTGGCTGTGAAACTGGCTTTGGAAGAATGGAGGCATTGGTTGGAGGGGTCAGACCATCATATGGACAGATCACAAGAACATTGAATACCTCAGGACTGCCAAGTGCCTCAATTCTTACCAGGCCCGATGGTCTCTCTTCTTTTCTCACTTCAAGTTTATACTCTCCTTCCACCCAGGCTCTAAGAATGGCAAGCCCGATGCCTTGTCCAGAATGTTCTCTCCCCTCCAGGAGGGATTGACCTCCCCTGAGACCATCCTTCCTCCATGGTGCCTGGTGGGGGCTGCTCTGTTAGAGGTGGAAACCCTGGTCCAGAAGGCCCATGAGCAGGACACAGGGCCCAGTAATGCACCTCCTAACCATCTTTTTGTTCCTGTTTCTGTATGGGCACAGGTGTTGCAGTGGGGTCATGGTTCCAGAATGGCGTGCCACCCAGGAGCAGCTCGGACTCTGGCACTCATCCGACAATGTTTTTGGTAGCCATCCATCAAGGAGGATGGCCAGAGGTTTGCGGCAACTTGCAACATCTGCACCAGGAACAAGACTGGCAACAGACCCCCTGCCGGCCTGCTGAGACCCCTTCCTGTTCCCCACTAGCCCTGGTCTTCATCACAGGACTCCCCAATTCAGGTGGCAATGCTTGTATCCTCACTGTTGTTGATCGTTTTTCTAAAGTTGTTCATTTTATCCCTCTGCCCAAGCTTCCCACCACCAAGGAAACCACTGAATTGCTGATACTCCATGTTTTCCATCTACACAGACTCCCCTCAGACATCGTATCAGACCGTGGACCCCAGTTTTCTGTTCAATTCTGGAAGGCCTTCTGTAAACTCGTTAGTGTTTCTCGCAGTCTGTCTTCAGGTTTTCACCCTCAGACCAATGGACAGATGGAAAAGGTCAACCAGGAGCTGGAAGTGTCTCTCAGGTGCATGGTGTCCAAGGATGCTGCTTTCTGGAGCAAGACCCTTTCTTGGATAGAGTACACTCACAACTCCTTCCCCACCTCTGCTACAGGACTTTCCCCCTTCCAGTGCTCTCTGGGTTACCAGCCACCACTCTTCCTCATCCACAAAAAAGAAGCTGCCATGCCCTCTGCCTAGGTGTTTGTGCGCCGCTGCAGGAAAACATGGGCATTGACCAGGAAAAAGCTTCTACGTGCTGTCAAGATGTTTAAAGAGCAAGCTGACAAACACTGCTCGGCAGCTCCCATCTATCGGGTGGGGAAGCGAGTAATGCTCTCCCCTAGCCACCTGCCCCTCAAGATGGTCTCCTGAAAATTGGCTCCCAGGTTCATAAGGCTGTTCCTCATCTCCAAGGTAATTAATCCCTCCTCTGTAAGACTGTCTCTGCCTGTAACCATGCACCATATTCACCCAACTTTCCATGTCTCCCAAGTCAAACCCCTTGTCTCCAATTCCCTATCCCCACCCTCCAAACCCCCTCCTCCTCCCAGGTTCATAGATGGTGGTGAGGTCTTTATAGTCAGGAGGTTGCTAAAGGTATGACACCAAGGCAGAGGACTCCAGTAGCTGGTTGATTGGGAGGGGTATGATCCTGAGGAGAGGAGATGGGTTCCTGCCAGGTTCATCATGGATCCCACCCTCATCATGGACTTCCACCAATAACACCCTGAGGCACTTCCTAAGCAGCCTGGAGGTGCCCGTTGAAGGGGGGTACTGTCACAGTCCGGTCCAGTTCATTCATGCCTGAGTTTGTGGGACTTCCATGCCGGTTCCAGGCTGGATCCAGGACAGGAATTCAGTCCTGTCCTGCTGAAGGCCATTTTCCCTGAAGCGGCACTCACACACCTGCTACCACTCCTCTCCCATCAGCCAGGGCCTTCTTAAGAACTGTTTGGAGCTACTCCACTTTCCAGAGTGTCTTTCGTACACTTCCCTCACCTTTCTACAACCCTTTGATATTGTGTCTTCTTGATTCACCCTGCCTGAATTGTTCCTTGTTTTTTGTCTAGTTTTCTGTCTAGTTTTTGCCTCTGTTTAACCTGCTTTTTCCTTTGGATTGTGTTTTTGCCTCCTCTGCCTGGATTTCCCTTGTCCCTGTGTTCTTGAATTTTTGTTAAGACTTTTCTGTCCTGTTTTGTCCCTGACCTACCTGCTCCTCTGTGTTTTTGACCTCCTAGCCCAGTTTTTGACCACTGATTTTTGCCTGAGCCCTACTATACCTCTGCCCTCTACTTCATTACAGAAGCTTTTCTCTGTACACTGCCTGTCTTGAGTCTGCTCCTGGGTCCTCACTTCACCTCAGCTCACCATTTCTGACAGACTACAGCTTGCCCATGCCCCAGCACAGGATAAGGGGTTACAAATAATGGATGGATGGATGGTGTTTTTACGTATATATTTTTATTCTTAATTTTTATTTTATCATGATGTAAAGCAGTTTATACTTGACAAACTGCCTGGTTTGAAAATCACTATACTATTAAAGCTATTGTTATTATCATCTTCTGGACAGATAAGGAACTCACTCAGTGGCAATCTCTTTATCTTAACGTACCTCAGCTCTTGTTACCATCAACCATAGTAGAAGATAATAGAAAATAGTGCATTGGTGAACATTACCACTAAATATCAGGATCTCAAAGAAGTATTCAGCAAAACCAAGGCCAGTAGTCTGCTACCATGTCACACCATGACTGTCCAACAGAGTTCCTGCCTATTGTATGTTAAAAAGGAGAAATGTGAATTCCATATGCACAAGATTTCCTTCTTGGGATATATTATCAACACAGATGGGGTAACTATAGATCAAACCAAGGTCCTCCTGTTACTGAGTGGCCCATACCCAAAAGTGTTAAGGATCTGCAGAGGTTTCTTGGCTTTGCAAATTTCTACCAGTGATTCATCTGAGGCTTGCCCACTTTTCCGATGTCACTCCTCAAGAAGGGGCCTGATTATCTGTAATGATGCTGCTGGAATCTTAATTTCCCTGAGGGAACCCTCCCAAAGGGATCAATAAAGTTTTATCTAATCTAATCTCTCATCTAAACTTCTGGCATGGAACATTGCAGCTGAGGAAGCTCTCAACACATTCAAAAGGCCACCACAAAACACCACAGCCCTGATCTTAAGGCATCCTGATCCTTCAAAACCTTTCATAGTAGAAGTAGATGCCTTCGAGATGGCAGTGGAAGCCATAGTAGACAGGATTTATAGAAGATCATTTACAGGACCTTCTTGACAATCACTTTGGTGTAGAAACATCCAGTTAACATATCACTGTAAATAAAAGAAATTAAGCCATCCTCTCACAGTGGTTTGGGGACAAGTCTAAATGTCATTGCACAGCTTTCTAATCCAAGAAGTTAGCACCAGCTGAGCAAAATTATGACATCAGGAACAGACAGCTGTTGGCAGTCAAACTGGCATTGGAGGAATGGTGTCACTGGATGGAGTGAACCACATGTCCATTCACTATATTTCCCAATCATAAGAACCTTGAGAGTCTCAAAACATTCAAATGTCTTAATCCTTGCCAAGTCCACCGGGCCTTGTTTTTTGCATGATTCCATTTTTACACTCTCATATAGACTTGGCTCTAATAATACCAAAGCAGATTCTTTGTCCCATTTGTTTTCAGCTGATTCCAATAACAAAGAGAAGATCACCTCCTTCCTGCTTCATGGATGTCATCACATGGGACATTGACCAGGAGATAGCACACACCCCAATTCAGCAAATTCCAAGCTCCTGTCCTCCAAGCAAGAACTTTGTGCCCAACAGCCTGCAGAACAAACTCATTATATGGGCAAATAATACTCCAGACACAGGTCACCCAGGCATGCATAGGAACTTACAGTATCACCTGTTGCAGGCCAAACATTGGTGGCCTTACATGCTGATTGAAATTCACCAGTTTGTCATTTCATGCAATGCATATACACAAGTGTGGCCCAACATGTGCTAGTACCCCAACATGCTGCCTAATGTGCAGTCGTTTGTCTCTTTATGCACCTCATAAAGCTAAGGTCCCTTGAACATATGCCCCTACCCACACCACAGTGACCATGGTCCCACCTCACAGTATCTTCATCAGCAATTTCTTTGAATCATTCAACAATACAATCACCAAGGTAATCACTGACCGATTATTGAAGTCACTTCACCTCATTTCCTGTCCAGGTTACACATAGCTTTCACCATGGTAGAACTGCTCTTCAGCAATGTGTTTTGATATTTTGGTATCCTGGAAGACACAGTCAGTGACAGAGCCACACTGTGGCAGCAGGGGCATGGTCAAGTGCTGGTTTGTGAATGGAGAGTGAGCCCAGGTAGCAAAATTATTACACCTGTGTCTAATTAATGTTTTGTGTGTGTGTGTGTGTGTGTGTGTGTGTGTGTGTGTGTTCCTTCAAGTGATGGCCAAAGGCTGATAAGGGGAGAGAGAGCAAAGAGAAAGGAGTTCTCCCAACAGGAGCATGTGTGTGTAGTGTCACTGAACTGTGTTGTGTGTCACTGAAAAGCCATTATTACATTTACTAAAGGAAAATAGCAAACAAAAACCCAGCTGTCCTGTACTTCAGTATTCCACACATTCAGGGATCTTCACATTGTTGTTGAAACCCAGGAATACTGAAAGGAACTGCAAACATGGTGTCCTTGCCCTTGAAGGAACTCATCCATGCCCTTGCCACCCAACAGAACCAGCATCAAGCATTGGTCACCTTGCACAACAAGCAGGAGCAGCATTTCAAAGCCCTGCTGCAAGCCCAGCAGGAGGATTACCAGACATTCCAGAACCTGCTTGCATCAGTGGGCACCCAAACTGCTGTATTGGCAGGATTCCCCCACACCACTCTCACAAAGATGAGGTCCCATGATGATCCAGAGGCCTTCCTGGTGCTCTTCAAGCAAGCCAGGTAGGCATTGGGGTGGCGGGTTGAGCATCGAGTGACTCATCTAATGGTGCTCCTGACCGGAGAGGCAGAGCTCACTGCACAGAAGCTGCCCACCAACAAAAGGCTGGAGTATGCCATCCTGCAATGTGTCAGCTGCACCCCTGAGCAACAGAATCAATACTTCTACTTGCAGACCCTGGAGGCTGTCGGCTGGCTGTTCACATTTGGCAAACAGCTTCAGGATGCCTATCAGCAGTGATTGAAGGCAGAAGACCGTGGCAACAAGGAGATCATTGATGCAGTTCTGGATCAATTCATTGCTCAGCTGCTGGGAGGAACAGCCCTCAGTGTTGCTGGACTGAGCAACTGCATTAGCTGAGGACCACCTGATGGTGGTTCTAGCAGCAAGAGAACCTGCCTCTTCTCTCTCTCTCTCTCTCTCTCTCTCTCTCTCTCTCTCTCTGTCTCTCTCATCCTGCCCCTTCCCCCTTCCATTCCCTATGCCTTCACATGGAAGCAAAAGTATACCCCTCACAGCCAGCTTGCCGAGCTTGCAATGTCCCCCTACCTTCCTCCCCTTATGTTTCTTTGTTTCCTCCTGGTGATCCCCGAGCCACCAGTACAAAGGTGAGGCCTGGGCCAGTGTGCTGGTGCTGTGGGGAGCTTGGGCACTTCCAGGACCAGTGCTATGCAATGGAGGTGGGCGCAGTGGTCCAAATCCAGGACATGCCAGAGACCGCCAATGAATGAGCTGGAGAGTATCAATTTCAGGGAACAAATCATAGAGTCACAGTGGTGGTTAGTCTATGCCTCACCCATGCACTTATTCTGGGAACAGATTGGCTGGTGTTTAAATATTTAATAGAGTGTGTAGTGATTGGTGGGTCCTACAGTAGTGCATCATGGAGGGATCCCAGTGTCATGTTGTCTGGGGAAGTCATCTCAGCCTTGTGTCATAGTGACATGGGAGGGGGGGTGGCCTGCCCCTCCTTTCTCTTGGGAATTTCCTCAAGGATTTCCCTCTAGAGCAAGTGCGAGATGAGACTCTGCAACCAAGTGAGAGGAATTAATGGTCAAATCCTCCAGCTGAACATTGTACTCTCCTGCCCATACTTTTCAAGGATATATTGAGTGCTCAGATTGGGAAAAAAATGGTTGTTAATTCCAGAGAGCCATAAGGAACTCATGTTCTTGAAGCTCAATATAACCCTATGGCAGGACACCTAGGGCAGAATAAAATGCTAGGCTGTCTCATGACCCATTTCTACTGGCCAGAGATTCATGGAAATGTCCATAGTGGTATGCAGCATACCGCAAATGCCAGCTGGTGAATTCAGCAGCCATGACAAAAGGGCCATTGTGCACCCTTCCTCTAATTGAGTCCACCTTCAAAATAATTAGGATGGATCTCATTGTGCCATTAGATATGTATGCATGAGGGCATTGCTTTATTTCACTCCTGGTGGACTATGCAATGCCATACCCAGAAGCAGTAACACGGCGTAACATTTCAGCACACAATGTTGCAGAGGCACTGCTTAAAATTATTTCCTGAGTCAGTATCCCAAAAGAAATCTTGACTAATCAGGGAACTATGTTTATGTCATGCACCCATTGCAAACTCTATGAGTTACTGAGGATTAAATCCATCTGCACAAGTGTTTCTTACCCACAGACAGATGGCTTGGTCAAGCAATTTAACCAAACCCATCCATCTATCCATCCATTATCTGTTGCCACTTATTCTGTACAGGGTCGCATGCAAGCTGGAGCCTATCTCAGCTGACTATGGGCGAGAGGCGGGGTACACCCTGGACAAATCGCCAGGTCATTGCAGGGCTAAAACATAGAGACAAACAACCATTCACACTCACATTCACACATGTGGTCAATTTAGAGCAACCTAACCTGCATGTCTTTGAACTATAGGGGAAACCGGAGCACCTGGAGGAAACCCACGCAGACACGGGGAGAACATACAAACTTCACACAGAAAGGCCCCTGTTGGCCACTGGGCTTGAACCCAGAACCTTCTTGCTGTAAGGTGACAGTGCTAACCACTACAACACTGTTCATAAGTTTGTGAGCAAAGATGCACATAACTGGGATAAATTGCTTAAGCCCCTGTTATTTGCAAAATGAGAGGTCCCACAAGCCTCTATGGGGTTCTCCCCATTCAAATTGTTGTATGGGTGCAGGCCTTACAGCATCCTTGAGGTCATGTGGGAAAATTGGGAGGAGGGACTTTCTAATAGTGAAAGTGAAATTCAAGATGTTCTTGAACTACATGGAACATTCCACATACTCAGTTACCTAACTCAGAGGAATTTGCAGCAGTCACACAAACTTCAGTCCCAGCTGTACAACAGGGGTGCGCACATTCAGGAATTCACATCAGAGGATAAATTGCTCATATTAATACCCCCCACTCAAAAAAAATTCCCAACACCCAGTTGGATAGTGTGTGAAGTCCACTCGGTGTGCCTTCAGGTGCAAGTGCCACAGCACGCAGGACTGACAACTGTGTGGCAGCAGGGGCATGGCCAAGCAGCAGTCTGTGAATGGAGGGTGGGGTCGGGGAAGGTAAGTGGCTAAGTCATTCCACCTGTTGTCAATTAATGTGTGTGTGTGTGTTAGTTACAGGGATGGAGCATAAAAGGAGAGAGCAAAGAAAGGGAGCTCTCTCCCCAACCACAATGCATGTGTGAGTGAGTGAGTGAGTGAGTGAGTGAGTGAGTGAGGAAATAAAGAAAGAAAGAAAGAAAGAAAGAAAGCTGAAAAGCTCGAATAAAAAAAGTATTTGTATAAACATCTATTCTTGCCTGCCATGCTTCTGTGCTCCACCTACATCAGGAAGTGTTACAGTGGTGCTAAAACCTGGGAGCACAGAAGAGAACAACCCCATGGAGTCCCCACCATTTGAAGAGCTCATCCTTGCCCTCGCTACTGCCCAGCAGAACCAGCATCAAGTGCTGATTACCCTCCGAAAGGAGCAGGAGCAATGCTTCAAAGCCTTGATGCTGGCCCAGCAGGAAGATCGCCAGGCATTCCAGCACCAGCTCGCGTTAGCAGGGGCATTGACCATTGCTGCCACCACCCTCACAAAGATGGTACCACAGGACGATCCAGAAGCATTCCTTGCTCTCTTCGAGCAAGCAGCCGAGGCGTGGGGGTGGCCGCTGGAGCAGTGTGCAACATGCCTTCTCCCACTCCTGACTGGTGAGGCATAGCTTGCAGTGCAGCAGCTCCCTGCTGACAGTCGGCTGGTCGATGCGGACCTAATGAAAGCGATCCTGCAGTGGTTCAGCCGCTCTCCGGAGAAACATCATTTTACATCACACGCTTCCAGACACTGGCATTGGAGGAGGTCGGCCGGCCATTTGCATCTGGCCAGCAACTCTGGGATGCCTGCCAGTGGTGGCTGAGGGCAGAAAACCGTGATGCCGATGAGATCGTTGATCTGGTGGCACTGGAGCAGTTTGTCTTTTGACTTCTGGAAGGAATGAGAGAATGGGTCCAGTGTCATCACCTGGCATCGCTGGAGCAAGCCATCAAGCTGGCAGAGGACCATCTGGAGGTGGCTCCGACAGCAGGCAGACGAGGCATATCCCCTCGCTTCTCCTCTCTCTCTCTTTTCCCCTCCTGTCTCTCGCCCCCTACTCACTATGTTCCCCTGCCACGGAGACAGCAGCTGGCTCCTCCCCAGCCAGCCTGTCACACCTGGCCTGTCACCCCCTCCCTCTCCTGTGTCTGTGTTGTCTCCCCCTCAGGTGAGTGACACCCATAACACCAATGCAGAGGGAAAGCCTGGGTCAGTGTGCTGGCATGGCAGGGAATTGGAGCATCTCCAAGGTCAGAGCTCTGCAAGGGAGGTGAGTGCTGTAATCTGGATCCCCGACATGCCAGAAACCACCCCCGATCAGGCCGGAACATATCGCATACCGGTGAGTATTCAAGGGGCTACATATCACACTTTGGGGGATCCCAGTTGTAATCAGACCTCAATTCACCAATGTCTGGTGCAAGGTGAGGCATTGGGGGGAGCCCAAGTGGTGAAAGTGTTGTGTGTGCACGGAGATGTTCACCATTACTCTCTAGTGTCTGTCCAAATTCTATTCCGGGGCCAAATGCATAGAATAAAGGTGGTGGTTAGTCCCTGTCTCACCCACTCATTGATTTTGGGTACTGATTGGCTGGGATTTAAAAACCTAATGGAATATTTAACATGCAGTGGGT
>JAPEKO010000027.1:19364349-19375916 GCA_027576075.1 Cathorops hypophthalmus
GCCGGCCCCAGGGCTCGAACCCAGGACCTTCGTGCTGTGAGGCGACAGCACTAACCACTACACCACCGTGCCGCCCTGCTGGAAAACTAATGTTTAGAAATCTAAAGTGTTTTAGTACTGGTTCCACAATGTAGAAGTCATAAAATAAAAATCTATAACAAAGTTTGCACTAAAAAATAGGGTGCCTAAGACTTTTGTACAGTACTATATATATATATATATATTTTTTTTTTTTTTCAAAATAAACATTTCAATTTTGATTCTTGCAGTACATTTCAAAAAAGTTGGGATAGTAAAGCATTTACCACTTTTTAATGTTGCAATTCCTTCTCACAACCCTTAAAAGATGTTTAGGAAGTGAAGACACCAAGCGATGCAACGTTTCAGGTGTTATTTTGTCTCATTCTTCCTTCAAACAGGTCTGCAGGTGTCCAACAGTATGGGGTTATCATCGTCATATTTTTCTCATTTCAAAATTCTCCACACATTCTCTATTGGGGACAGAGGGGACATGACCTCTCTTCTTCAACAGCCATGCCTTTGTAATGTGTACAGGATGTGGTTTTGCATTGTCTTGTTGAAAAATCCCTGGAAAAGGCAGCAGATGTTGCTCCAAAACCTCAATGTACTTTTCTGTATTAATGCTGCCATTAGAGAAGTGTAAGTTACCTTTGCCAAGGGCACTGACACAACCCCATACAATGACAGACCTTGGCTTTTGGACTTGTTGCTGATAACAGCCTGGATGGTCCTTTGTGTCTTTGGTTGGGATTATATGATGTCCATTTCTTCCAAAAAGACCTGATTTACTGATTTGTCTGATGACAATACACATTTCCACTGTATGATGGTCCATCCCAGATGCCTCCAAGCCCAGAGAAGTCAATAGTGCTTATGGACACAGTTAAAATAAGGCTTTCTTTTTGTACAGTGAAGTTTCAACTAGCATTTGTAGATTTGTAGAGCATTTGTAACTCTTTATTGTCATGCTTGCCAAAGGTTTGCCAAAGTAATCCCAAGCCCATGTGGTTACATCAGCTACACTGTCTTGCAAAAGTATTTACCCCCTTTGTGTTTGTCTTGGTTTGTCACATTACAAGCTGGAATTAAAATGGAGTTTTGGGGGGGGGTTATCCCCATTTGATTTACACAACATGCCTACCAATAAAAAGGTGCAATTTTTTTATTTAATTATTTATTCATTCAATTTTTTTATTGTGACATAAACAATAATTAAGATGAAAAAAAAAACAGAAATCTGGAGTGTGCATAGGTATTCACCCCCTTTCGTATGAAACCACAACATAAGAGCTGATCCAACCAATTCACTGCATAATTCACATAATTAGCTGATTAAGATTCACCTGTATGGAATCAAAGTGTCACATGATCTGTCACATGATGTCTGTATAAATCAACCTGTTCTGGAAGGATCCTGACTCTGCAACACTACTAAGCAAGCAACATGAGAACTACGGAGTACGCCAAACAGGTCAGAGACAAAGTTCTGGAGAAGTGTGGATCAGGGATGGGTTATAAAAAAAATCCCAAACTTTGAATATTCCACGGAGCTCCATTAAATCCATTAGAGCAGTGGAAAGAATAAGTCACCACTACAAAACTGACAAGAGAAGGCCACCCACCAAAACTCACAGATAAGGCAAGGAAGGCATTAATCAGAGGTGCAACAAGGATACCAAATATAACATTGAAGGAGCTGGAAAGATCCACAGCAGAGATGGGAGTATCTGTCCATAGGACCACTTTAAGCCATACACTCCAGAGTGGGGCTTTATGGAAGTGTAGAAAAAAAGTAATTGCTTAAGAAAACACATTTGGATTTTGCCCAACATCAAATGACAGACTCACCAAACACATGGAAGTAGTTCTCTGGTCAAATGAGAATAAAATAGATATTTATGGCCATTGTGGGAAATACCATGGGTGGCACAAACCCAATACTCTAAGAACACCATTCCTACGGTGTAGCATGGTGGTGGCCGCATCATACTGTGGGGATGATTTTCATCTGCAGGGACAGGAAAGCTGGTCAGGACTGAAGGAAAGACTGAATGGCACTAAATACAGGACAATTCTGGACCTGTTTGAGTCAGCCAGAGGTTTGAGACTGAGACAAAGGTTCATGTTCCAGCAGGACAATGACCCTAAACATTCTGCTAAAGCTACACTGGAGTGGTTTAAAGGGAAACATTTAAATGTCTTGGAATGGCTTAGTCAACGTCCAGACCTCAATCCAGTTGAAAATCTGTGGCATAACTTGAAGATTGCTGTACACCAACGCAACCCATCCAACTTGAAGTAGTTGGAGTAGTTTTGCCTTGAGGAATGGGCAAAAATCTCAGTGGCTAGATGTGCTAAGCTAATAGACATACCCCAAGAGACTTGCAGATGTAATTGGAGCAAAAGGTGGCTCTACAAAGTATTGACTTTTGGGGTGTGTATCTATGCACACTCCAGATTTCTCTTTTTTTTTTCATCTTATTGTGTCACAATAAAACAACAATTTTCACCTTTAAAGTGGTAGGCATGTTGCGTAAATCAAATGGTGCTAACCCCTCAAAAATCCATTTTAATTCCAGCTTGTAATGCGACAAAACAGGACAAACACAAAGGGGGATGAATACTTCTGCAAGACACTGTATTATACATAATTTAAAATAATTTGAAAGATCAAAAAAAGCACAGTGTCAAATTTAAAACGTAAATCCTCTCGCCCAAATATTTGGCTTCATAAGCAAAGTCCCTTAATAAAATATCACATTATTTAAAATAAACAAACAAAAAAACTCAAAGGCCAAGTAAGGGAATGGCAGCCTGCAAAAATATATAAATTAATAATAATAATAATAATAATAATAATAATAATAATTCTGCTGGATCCTGCTTTTGAGAGCGGCACCATCAGCATATTTTCAAATATCCTGCCACTGCTTTCAGTAGCCATAATAGAAGCAAAACTCTTATCAGCCGACCAGCTGAAGAGAGCTGAGGAATATCAGAGCAAGCAAGGAGTCCAATGAGATGCTAAGACGACTAAGTGAGGCACAGGAGAGCAGGGGCAAGCAGAGAAAATGGAGGATATTTTGGAAAAGAAATTACATTAGCAGACTGTGAAGCGTGCGCGCGTGTGTGTGTGTGTGTGTGTGTGTGTGTGTGTGTGTGTGTGAGAGAGAGATGGGGAGCTGCAAGGAAAAGGTAGTTTGAGATATTGGATATGATTTCTTTCCACAGAAGCACAAATTTCAGGCTAATGAAGGGCTTTGCAGTTTTCCAGCGTGCAGCTTGAGCAGAATCTTGTTAAAGAGATTTTATTGCCCTGACTTTATAAAGTCCTAAAACTCATCCCAAAATGCTCCAAGCGATTTACCTTTGGTAAATTTAAAGGTAAATCAGCTTAATGTGTTGCTTCATCTCAAAGGCAAAAATGAAGCAGGGCTACATTTCGCAACATATTTTTAAATTATAAGCCTGGCTAAACTCGCAATACGACTAAGTCACCCGTCTGCTCGACCCAATTGTTTCCTGATCCGACTCGACATTCATATTAGCAAGCAACAACGTGGCACATGTGCGACACAGAGCCACGATTTCCATGACGGCTGCAAGTGATGAAGTGACACTGCAACAAGAGACGGTCGAATTTAGATTCTTTATTCTATGCAAATTAAGTATGACGCAATAAAGTGAAAAACCTCAGCCATTTACGTTTACTGTTTTACACACAAAAACGGAAGAAATACTCATGACCCTCTCCTGTCATACACAACCTCTCAGTAAACAATTCGATCCAAGTGAGCGCTGTACAAACACAGAGAAGAAATGCATACATTGCTAACCTGTCAACAAAGCAGTCCCAAGCACTTTTCACACTGATTAGGAGTGTACAGTACCAGTGAAAGATTTGGACATGGCCACTCATTCATAGGTTTTTCTGTACTGTGATGATTTACTACATTGTAGAAGAATACTGAAAACAAGAAAAGACATGAAGTGTCAATGAATAAAAAATATTCATTCAAATATTCATTCAACTTGGCACTTGCTAGTATGGATGTAGAGTAAAAAGTATGGTAACGCAGGAAACTAAAGAAAGAAGAAAGCACAACTTTATTCATCACACATTCGTGAAATTTCCTCTCTGCATTTAACCCATCTGAAGCAGTGAACACACACATGCTCACATACCCGTGAGCAATAAGCATACACACATACCCAGAGCAGTGGGCAGCCATGCTAACAGCGCCCGGGGAGCAGTTGGGAGTTAGGTGCCTTGCTCAAGGCCACCTCAGCCCAAGGCCGTCCCAATATTACCCTAACCTGCATGTCTTTGGATTGTGGGGGAAACCGGAACACCTGGAGGAAACCCACGCAGACACAGGGAGAACATACAAACTCCACACAGAAAGGCCCTTGCTGGCCGCTGGGTTCGAACCCAGAACCTTCTTGCTGTGAGGCGACCGTGCTAGCCACTACACCACCCCGTGTTTACTAATCAGTAAACAGAAAAATAGTGAGCAAACGTTTGACATAAACTCCTAAGTAAGGTACAACACATGACAGACAATGCTGTTCTTAGAAAATAATCCATGATAGGGATCACCCTGTGATGCCAAGAGGGGTTCTTCCCCCGTTTCCTCCTCACATCTACAGCACAGGCTGCAGTGTGCTACTCCACTTCTAACACAACCAACAATTACACAGAATTCACAAAAAATGATTCACTGCCATTTTTAGCTGTTTATCGTTACACTTAATGTTGTGGAACATCAAGACAAGTTGATTCTTCTTATCTTATAAACAGTTGTTCCCTCACCAGCACTTTTTCCCCCCACTTCACCAAACAAACAAATAAATTAGAGTTAATTAAAAAAAAAAAAAAGGAGCTTCTCATGTGACTGAGAAACTGGAACATTCAAATGTCTCTCCTTAACATTTCCCGATGTTGGGAAACTTACTATTACAAAATAGGCACCCAAGGGGTCTTCCATAAACACCTACAAATTTTTCTACATCACCAATTAGTTTTTCATTTGTTATGAGGCATGTAACGATATTCTGCGATGATAAACTGCGATACACATTTAAGATGATTCAAATTGATGAAATTAAAAATGATTATTGCCACACTTTAATCTAGCAGATTTCCTAAATGTAATTGTATTGTTTAGACAGCAGAGGCTGCAATAATGTACAATAGCAGGAATGAATGTGACTTCACCTCAGGCGAAAGTAACATCTCTCATGTTACAAAAACACACAAGCAGACCTAAAATGGGAAAGCGGTGTTGTGCAACTGACTGTACAATTAGGTTTGAAAAAGGAGCCGTTTTTACAGACTGATGAAAGCTAAGAAAAGAGAAGAAAATGGAGGTAGTAGAAATGCTCAAAAGTTTTTAAGTAAAGGCCTATTTGTCATGAACATTTTTAATTAAAGTAATTTTAGTTAATAGGCTATTATATTTTACTCCAACCTTTATTTTAACAAAAATAATATTTAAGTGGATAAAGAATAGGGAAATCAAATCATGAACCCAATATCCTGAATCGAATCAATACATGCCTATTTGTTACACAACTTGGTGTGTGTTTATATCCATTTCTTATTTCGCTTAGATTGTAGAGTTTATGCCATACACATTCATGTGTATGTGCTGTTACCATAGAAACAATGTATTAGAAGCAGTGTGTAAATATGTGTTGTTTATGTGACAGTTGAAACTACTGCCCAGAACGACTGACCAATCAGATTCGAGAATTCAACCATGCTGCAGTATTAACAATGTTTCACAACAGTTAGTTCCAGTCCACTAATTCGAGTGATATATTGTCATACTGAACATCAGCACAACTGTGATTACCTGTGGCACTCAGCTATGCTGATATTCACTACAGCAGCATTCTTGATTAAACCATGATAAAAGTAGTTACCCCAACATACCAAGAATGCCTTAATATGCTATGCTACCAAATACAATGCATCAATCTGTATCCTAAAAACATCATGGATGAGAAGAAAATGGATAAATAGTGAAACTGATATGCACCTTGATGGCTGAGTCCTTGAAGTCATTGAGATTGTCCTGTAGGAATGAATGGAGATGACAGATGAGCTGAAGAAGTTGGCACACAGCAGGAGAAAGGGGTTGGGGGGGTGGGGAAGGTTGGCCGGCCTTCAACACATCCCCGTAGAGACCTTCAAAGACTAGAACTTTGACATGGTTAGTGGAGGAAACAACTGGAGGCTAAATTATGGCCTATGCAGGAGCAATCTGAGTCTAGATGTGCTTGGAGAACCTGTGCTGCATCTTACTTTGTTTATTTGGTCCAAATAAAGAATACATTCTACTAAGTCAGTGTGGCGTGTGTGCTGGAGATGATGAGTTAACATTCTGACATGGAGGAGTGCTCCAGTGCTACAATAAATGCCCTGGTATGTAAGATTTAAGTGAATTTTGTTGATTTCTATAAGGTCTTGGTGGTGGTTGGGTGCATATGGAATTAGGGTGCATATAGAATTACAACAAGCTCCCTGGTTGCAGATAAGCAGCTCCTTCTGGAAAGACTTTGCCCATGCTTTTTCCCCCTGGTAGCCTTTCCTCCCTTTCACTATGCAGCTGCTGCTGGTGATGCATCATGAGGTTTTCCCTGGATGGCAGGAAGGCCTGTGTGCCTTTTGCAGAAGATGTGAAGATCTGGGGAAGCAGGGGGAAAAAAAAAAAACACTTTCCACAGCTTTGGCACCTCTGGGCCACTTTCCAGTGCCAAAAAATAAGGGAGGGGAAAAAAAAACGCAGCATGAGAGCCAAAGGACTGGAGGAAAAAATGTAGCTTGGTCTCATCAGGAGGATCCAGGATGGATGTCACAGCTAAGGAAGCAGGAGAACACACGATCCAACTGCTCTGCCCCGATGCTCTATTCACGATATCTTCCAGCAAAAAAAAACCAAAAACATTCTTTCATCTCTGTGTTTAAAAAGTGGTGGCCTCATTTATTTACTTTAACTCTTTCTTGATGGACTTAATGCTATCGCCAAAGAAAGCCGCTCACAAAATTTTAAAAAGTCAAAAAATGCTGAAGGGCGATTTACAAAAATATAACATCTAATATTTACAAAAACAAAATGCTTTCGATGACAAAAATTTTCCAAGGCACTTGAGAGCTGGGTTTTCAGCACAGCAAATACAAAATGGGAAGCAAAAAATCTGATGCAACGGTTTAAATTTTTGGCAAGTCCATTGAATTCTATCATAAAAAAATTCTATGTATAAAAATATTCTCCAAAAAAAAAAAAAAGAGTCCATGTACAACTTCTCCCCCCTACAGCTCTCCTATGAAGGTTGGGTTCCAGAGGCCTCCCCTGAACTCTGGCATGTGGAGGGAGGGGACAAGAGGAAAACGGCCCTCCTCAGGCCATACTAACCTTTACTGCAGAGGAGTGTGAGGGCGAAGAATGTGTGTCGAGCTTTCGTCTTTTTTGTTCTAGGAGAGACAGAAAAACACACAAAAAAACAAGACTTTTAGTTCAAAGCTTTAAAAAAAATCCAGGCATTGTTGCCATTTTCTAGACTAATTAAATGGCTTCTAAACATTTCTAGCAAAAAGTACTTTCGCCCATGGTGTGCACTCAGGATATAGCCTAAGCTTGAAAACAAACAAACAAAAATTTGGATTGTCCTTTAAACTTTTCTTCAATATCTCATTATGGGAAATGCCTCAGGTCTGACCAACGACACAAGCACCAATGACAGCAGATCTATCTAATGGAGACACAATCAGCCATGGCACAACAGCCTGCCATCCCACATATCACATGCCACAACATTTGTGTACATCATTCTCACACGCTTCTCCATGAAGACCACAAGCTTTTCCCCTGGTGTGGTGCAGTGACAGACAAACCGGAAAGAATTCTCAACAGCAAAAGTGGGATTACAGTTTTTTCTACTCCATTCAAGTGCTACGTTCTTTCCATTTCCCATGGCACAGCCTGTGCCCTGGCTGCCTGTGAAATAATTCCAACAGAGATTCGAGATGGCAAAGTGCCACACTACAGAGCAAGTAGGCAAACCCCAGCCTAAAGCTCCTAGCCATGCGGAAATCATTTGCCAAAGCCATCGTAATGGACAAGCCAGCCAATGCTCCCTGGAAACAGAGATCCCTTGTGGCCACTTCTACCATGTTGGAATATTTTGTAGGTTTCCATTGATGGAACAATACACTTTCCTGTCAACAGTTATCTGTTGACAGGAAGCTTATGGTGTATAAAACTGCCGCTACATTAGAAGTAGCAGTATCAAGCAAAGTTGTGGCAGCAGATGAATCTCTCACAGCATGTAAAGTGAAAATATAGTGAAAATAGTATCAGGATTTAGTATAAATACACAGGTAATTATAGAAAAATCACACACGCTGCTTTGTCAAGAAACTCTGATTATTTCTCGATAATCACCTCAAGTGACTCAGCAAAATGGCTGCCAATCGCTTCATCACCGTAATTGAGGAAGGATTACAGATCATGAAAGAAAATGCTGCTCCTAAAAGTACTAAATCTGATAGAATGTTTGGTGTAAAACTATTCAAAGGTAAAGTGGAATTGTGATTTATTTTATCCATTTCAAAACAAAGTATTTTAAGCCAGTCAGCATAGATAAGTCACACAAATAACTTTATTACATTTGCATGCTGCTTTTGAAGTTTGAAATAAATTCTTTTTTTTTTTAATAAATCACCCATGTATTTATACTAAAACAGTTGTCCGCCTCAGGCTCAGAGAATATCAGTGATTATTATACATACAGGCTACTTTTTCCATTAAATAAAAACATGTAGTCTCTATTCCCTTCCAGCGGGTTTATTGATGGCATGCAATATCATATCACTTATCCTCCGTGTATTACACCATTCTCCCCAATGGAGAATGAGCATGCAATATTGTTACAATATTGCACATTGTCAAGACAAAACGTCATCACACATCACAGCTCATACGAAGAGACAATGACAAAACTTTTCTGCTGCGCATGCGCACAATCATTTCTTTGTCGAACAAGAAAGAGAGAAGGCAAGGCTAATCCAGTGCTAGGCTTAAGTACAAAATAAATAAACAAACTAAAGACGCACTGAATACCCAAAAAGCTACCAAAACTTCATTATATATTCTTCACGGATATTTATAAGAGAAAAACATACCAACAGACATTAAAAAAATGGAAGAGAGACATGTCAAAGATGTAAAACTTCCATGCTAGCAAGTGACTGACAATTTGTAAACAAACACTGCCATGAGATTTACTTCATTAAAAGTGGAAGATGAGCAAATTTTGGCTGCCAGGTAGCTCCGTTGTATGGAGTTGTCAATGTTGATTTTAAAAGTAACTACGTAAATTACACAGGGAAAATCATAATATTCGGCTTGACTGCGCTAGCATTGGCCTGCACCAACACACCATCAGCTAGAAGGTAACTGGACTGCCGCGCTAACAGCACCGAGTCGTGGGTAAGCTCAAGTTGGCCTTCGCTGACACTACTGCTGAATGCTACACCGCCTAGAAGGCAAGTGGACTGCCACGCTAACGGCACCAAATTGCAGGTAAGCTCGCGCTGGCCTTCGAGAATGCTGATATGAAGAGAGTATAATAAAAAAATATTGACTGGCTTTTTTTGTGGTCTATCAGATATATTCCATTCAGCTAGCATGATACTGAACTTGTCTTTGACTCATTCAATATCATGCTAGCTGAATGGAATATATTTGATAGACCACTCAAACCCAGCTACTATTATTTAATTATTATATGGCACAAGCTACTTCCGGTAAAATCGTGTGCTCTGATTGGTTCCTTTGCATGCAGAATTTGCCCATAATGCCTGTGGGCGATTACGGACTCTCTTTCCAACACGCTGGCTTTCAATGTTGCAAAAAACAACCAATCAACAACAAAAAAAGATGAATTGGAAATCAAAACCGAATCAAAAACAGATGAGAAACAAAAGACAAACAAGAGTCACCAAGTTATTCAAGAAATGAGCAACAAAGAGCATTCAAAAACCATGAACCCAGAACAAAAATTCAGTTTTGAAACAGTTAGCCATTTATTCTGCATGTGTGACTCAACTAAGTTACAAATATGACGTGATTGAAAGCAGTATCGCCTCATGATAATGACTGTCTATTTTAATCTTGGAAAAAAAAAAAGGTCATAAACTTCCTTATTAAGCTCGTTTGCTCGGTCTTTACGGGAAAATATCAAACCCTGGTCTTTTTGTACGGACTTCGCTTTCAGTTCAGTCCATACTGTCAAGATCTCAGTCTGATATTTTCTCCATAAAGACCCCGCACCTAGTTAAAAAGTAGCTATTAATAACCTCGACTTTATCTTGGTTATTACTCACCGACATTCACCTTGCCTTAGGCGAATAACTGTTAGCATCCCATTTATGCAAATTTTCTAAAACTCCTTCTCCACAGTTGTCATGTCCTGGTCAAGAATACACCTGTAATACCACTGATTAATGAAGCCTTAGTCCCAGTTACACATCTACGTTATAAGCTTCCCCAATTTTCTAGTTACAATGCACACTTCAAATGAAGACCTAATGAAGGCATAGTCTCTTCTCCAGGAGAACCCCTTCAAGAAGAGTCTGGCAAGTTCCTACACAGTCTGGTACATTCTGTCCCAGAAAGTAGCCAAAAAACAATTTCTTTTATAAGAAGCCATTTGCTGAACTTGTAGCTGATCAACCACAGGCCCTTTTTCTAAAGCCCTTCTGAATATCTAATTTAGTGATGAGTAAGTTCTTTAAACACAATACAAGAAACACAAGATGAGAGGCTTTTTTTTTTTTAAACCTAACATCTTGCCCCAAAAAGTTTATCCTGTTTTCGAATCATGACAAGTGTACAAAAGGTATAAAATTATTTGGGTTAATCACGCCTCTCCACTAGAAAATTTTGCCTTACCCCGTTCAGACTCAATTCCTTCTGATCTGGGAACAGGGGACTTGAGGGATGCAACATTTTTCTCGCCCTTGCTGCTTTCCTTTAACTTGCCCTCCTTGGCCACATCTCGCTCCTTGGATGACTCTTTGTCTGCTGCCTTAGCATCACTCTTGATCTTCTCGTCCTTCTTGTCATCCTTCCTCTTGTCCTTCTCAGCCTTGGGCACCTTGTCCTTGGCGTCACCCGTTTTTTCCTCCTTCTGCTTCTCCTTCCCTCCTGGCTTGGTCTCTGGAGTGCTGGCAGCGGTCTTCTCCTTCTTCTCCTTTTTCTCCTTCACACTCTTCTCCTTGTCCTCCTTTTCTTTGCTCCCTTTGATGCTGTAAGAATCACAAACACACACACTGAAGACTTGGTTCAAAGTTCTGCAAGATCGACAACACTACAACTCAGTTTTGATAGATCTCTTCATTTGAAATCCCTTAAAGGTCTCCTTGCATTGTTTTTTCATTAATTGTGTGGTGGTCTCTAGTATGAATGAATGCCCTGTGAGCCGGTTTTGGTGAAAAAAAATGCTGTGGTTCTCCTGTTTCAGGCTGTTCTAGTTTG
>JAPEKO010000027.1:19669753-19682494 GCA_027576075.1 Cathorops hypophthalmus
GGTCCGAACCAAAGGAAATCTGGTCCGTTTGGTCGTTTGGTCTGGACCAAACAGGGTAGGTGTGAATACGCCCTTAGCTTCTGCTGTTCTGCCCATCACAATTCAGTAAAAATGTGAATGATCTCTGAAAAGTGTGAAATGACTGCTGATACTGCAAAATTTAACACTTGACGTGTACCAGCGGCATTTTTATTCTCCCACCCAGCCAGGCGTTATTATGAGGTCATAAAAGATCTCATCAATGATTTTGCAACAAAGGAGGGAACTGAATGGTGAACATTTGGAAGACCTTTCTAGTCAGTGGGTGGACATGGACGACAATACACCGGTAACCTCTGTCACTTCCATAACAGATGAAGAAATATTCACCCCCATTTGTGATTCTTTAACTCGGTCAGTGTTAACTATTGCAGTTGCAATAGTGACTTGGAAAGAGAAATTCGTGATGAGAACGTGCCTAAAATTTCACATATAATTTGTCTGGTGTGACAAGTGGGTCCATTTCATTTGGACCTCCCCCAAGGAGTTTATGGCAGGGTTGCAGTAATGTTACAATTAATGTAGTGATTATTTTTGTGGAGATCCCAGCAGAGATAAAAAAAGAGCACAAAAAAAAGCTGTCCTCTGAACACAGGACAGCTTTTTTTTTTTTTAAAGGTTTTATGAGCAGGGCTGAGAAGTTCCATAAAATGTCGATGTGTTGCAGATAGAGCCTGCAACTCAGAAATGCACACCACTAGGGGAAGAAATGCAGAATTATCCCTAGCCCAAAATGTTCAGGCATAGGAAAGGTTAATCCAGTGTTTTTATTGATGAGTTGTAGTTGGTGTCCACAAGCTTCCACTGCTGACTTTTTTTTTTTAAAGAACAGCATGACCGTTGTCCAGGGTGGTGTTGGTGGGTTTTTAAATATTTATTTATTTAGTGGGATCATGGACCCTAAAGCTGGCAAGTTTTCTTTATCAAGAAATCTCAACCTACTTTCTGTATTCATATTCAATTATGATGCATTATCCTGTTCATTCCAAATAATGTATACCTATTCAGTTACGCCCGTAATCCCTATCTAATTTTCCTATGGGGAAAGATAGGGTGCAGTCTCATTTTACTGCTTGATGAAAATAATCTTTGCTCACCCTCGTGTTAGAATAGCAGTGTGAATTATAGACTAATCTCAGGATTAGCTTTTATGGGGGTGGTCAGTAAGGTCAAGCAGTATGATGTCTAGCAGCCAGTAATGCTTCCAGCACTCTTGCACTCCACCTCTTTTGTCCTTTTCTATATGCCTCTACTTCTCCTTTTCTCTTTCTTCCTCTGACTCCTTTCTCAATACATCTGCCAGTCGCTCTTAAATGTGTATCGCTCCCTCCTGTTTGCTTCAGGTATGACATAAATGGCGAATGTGGAAGGATTGATTTTAGAAGCAGTTTTCCAGTTAGAAAATGCAATGTCATGTTAAAGAAATTACCAACCCTAGTGATTTTAGTTTGTAATGATATGCTTCCCATTTTTGTATTCTTCCTGGTTGTATATGCAAATGTATTAAGATAATGCTAGGTTGTACTGTATGTTGTATCCCAGCATACCCTGCAGTAGATCCTATTTCTTATCTTGACAACTGAATAAAGGCATTGTGTTGTGTGTGAAACTCTCTTATCCTTTATCTATCTTTCCCTATGCTTCAGCTGTCAGACTTCTCAAACTGTGTGAAGGTACTCTTTCCCCCCCACCACAAAAAAAAAAACATTTCACAGCCAACTGTTTCAGTTAGGTTCTGTGATCTTTGATTTCTGTATTTGAACTTTTTCTCAGAATGCCCCAACATGCTCATAAGTTACTCATGCTTTTCTATTTTTTTCCCCACAGTGGATATCTGTACTGTATATCTTATTAAAGTTGTCTGTGTGAAAAATCAATTTTTATAAATATTAAAATATTTTATAAATAAAGTTGTCTGTGTGAAGTCAATTAACCCCCTCCCCCTTTTGTGAACCTTGTAGGACTCCAGGGCTTACTTCCATCTCCTGAACCAAATTGCACCTAAAGGCAATAAAGAGGGGGAGGAACGGATTGACGTCAGCATGGCAGGGTTCAGTGTAAGTCATGCTTTACAATACGAGTTTGAACATGCATCGGTCATCTACTTGCAGAAGCAATTTGGGACAGAAGCAGATGTAAGCTGTTTGAATTCTTTTTATTCATGTAGGGGTTGTAATGGATTTTACACGGGTACTTTGGCTTATCTTTTTTGGTTTTGCCTGATGTTCCTGATGTGAATCCATATACCTTAGGGCATGAACGAAGGCTTTAAATATAATCTTTCAGGGCAAGAACCTGTATCATGTCCTTAATGTGGGTGGGGTGTTTATTATTATTATTATTATTATTATTATTATTATTGTTGTTGTTGTTACTAAAATTGTTTATTTTTTGGGAGCACTGACGTGTATCAGAAGGGATCCTGTAAGGCTCTTGCAGACACTCAGACCGTCTTAAGTGTTAAGCTCAGCAGTAAGTTGAGTGTGCGTGTGTGGCTGTGTCGTGCAGGTCTGGATAGGTTTAATGATTTAATGGATGCACAAGTCTGTGCTGTGACTGGAAATGCATGTTCTCAGCACAGATGCTAATCATAGGAGTGTGCACTGACAATTACATTGCTCAGTGAGCTTCCTTATTGTCCTCTACATGGTACCCCACCCCATAAAAGAATTCACCATTTCTGATGTCTGGAAAATACTTTTTGAACCAAAGTTAATGCTCCTAATGGGGGGGTAAAGATGCCGTTTGAATAACTCTGGTTTTCATGCTCTGTGAAATAGTGAGTGAAACACTGAATTAAAAACATGAGCATAGCTCTGTGCAGGCAAGTTTTGCTCATGTTCTGGACTCCTCCACATTTTCCTGAAAATATTTTCCATCTATGTTTGAGATTGCACGTTTCAGGGAAACTGACTCAGTGCCAGATTTTATAAGATGCCTGTCTGCAGCAAAAGGCTGATGCAGTCAGCACATCTGTTAATGCTGCTGTTGCCAAACTTGCCATATGACAAGCTCTTTTTGTGCAGTTTTGTCCTTTTGGTCTCAAACCTGCATTGTTGCGTACAGTCTTTCGTATTTTGGCACTAAATCACCATTTTACCTTTCCTCTTTTTTCAGGGTGCAGTTTCAGCTTTGTGTTCCTCCAACACTATGGTGCAGCTTTTGTACATACTGTTAGATAAAACAAATAGTGCAGGAAATAAGACTAATAAATGGTGTATCATTCATTGAGCTTGGGAGAATCAGAATAAACTAGACTAGAAAATTTTGTAAGGAATCAGAATGATTGGGCAAATTGCATGCATTATAAATCATAACCAGCATAATAAATAAATGTTCTCAGAAAGCTGGGTATAAGCCAGAACATGCACACATTTCCTACTCTGAACAATTTTTTTTTTTTTTTTACAAATTGTATGTCTCCAGTACTTTGTAGCACATACCCTGGATTCATATTCGATGGTTCACAATGCCATGTGAATGTGCTTAACATGGTGCCAAGAGAAGCCAATCGGGAAACGGCAGCAGCTCGACAACAGTTGGGAGTAAAATAGGCCTTTTTGCACCAAATTTAAGGCGCCGTTGTTCTTGGGTCTTTTTCAGGGTCAAAACTGTGATCAACATGACCCAGAGACAAGGGTATTTCCTCACACCAGCTTTGTGTTTGTGTATGTCTGCTATGAATACTCCCTTTTCAATGTCTGTAGTTCCCCGTTTCACTCGTGCACACTGTTATCTAAAGCTGATTACATCATGCTTGGTTGATTTCCCTTGACACAAAGACCGGATTTGGTCTGATTTTTTTTTATTTTTATTTTTAAATTTTTATATCGGCTTCTTGGACGCCAATTGTTCTAGTGAGTAGAATTCTTTCACGCCAAGAGACGCGTTATCAACTTTACTGTCGTAAAAAGAATAGTATTTGCGATTTATTTCTTTGGTTTTATGCACCGTTTATAGCCTTTTTGCTCTCTCGATTTGGCTTTACCTCTAAGTGACATCAGAGAGTTGGATCAGTAGTTTATGCAAATTATTTGTAGCCTTTATAAAGCCTTGAAAGGAAGGGTGATTCAAGGCTTTGGCAATTGTACATAATTGACTATAGGAGGAAGGTTTAGTAATGAATTAAAATATTACTTAAATATTTTCTTATTGTGTTTTGCTGTTTCAGGAGAAGGACGACTTGAAAAGAGCAGAGGCTATGCTGCAGCAGGCTGATAGACTGGGCTGTAGACAGTTTGTCACACCCGCTGACGTGGTGTCTGGAAACCCCAAACTTAACCTGGCGTTTGTGGCCAACCTCTTTAACAAGTATCCAGCACTGACCAAACCTGAGAATCAGGACATCGACTGGGGCCTGCTGGAGGGTGAGGAAAAAAGGCGAATAGAGACCACTCGCTTAACACCCCCATCCCCCATTGCCAGATCTATGGAAATATCATGCTACAGCAGTTACATGGTTATTTTCCAAACCAAACACCGTCTAGCACTTTTATTTGGCACTTTGTATCCATCCGTTATGGAATAGTTCTAAAAATAGACATTTCTTCATCCTCTTGAAATGTAAAGTGTGCTTGTTAAGTGGCATTATGGAGGGTGTATTAGACAGCAGAGAATGTGACTTTGGATGGGAACATGGCCAAATATATGATCATTTCCTGAAGTGTGCCATAATGCTCAAGAGGGTGTTGGGGCCATCTAGTGGTTAAATAGCCAATCCTCTTCTGTTTTTCTGTTCAATACTTGTTGGAACTGGGGTTTGAGATTAGGAAATTGGGTTATTTTTCATTAAGCAAGGCCAAGCATAGCGTCCACCCTAATTTTTTATTATTATTTTAACTGTGAAGTTGAATTGGGTGTCTTTAAGCACACAGATGACCAAACTCTGCTCGACAGTTTTGGAAATGTGTAACCAAACTCTGCTTGACAGTTTTGGAAATGTGTAACTCTGCGCTCTCTCTCTCTCTCTCTCTCTCTATATATATATATATATATATATATAAAATCATAGCTTATAAGAGGGAGCTAAAACTATACAGAAAATAGTAACCAAGTTGTGTGTGGGGGGGTTGGGTGTCTTTTCCTGTCTCTGCAGGTGAAACTAGAGAGGAGAGAACTTTTCGTAACTGGATGAACTCGCTGGGTGTGAACCCTCATGTCAACCACCTATATGGGTAAAACATTGTTCTGTGTTCATTTATCATGATCACACCTTTTTATTAATAATTTAACTGTACTGATTAATTTTATGCATTTTGAAACAAGCTTCAGTGTTGCTTTCTGAATGTGTCGTCTTCCCTTCCCGCCACAGTGATCTCCAAGATGCGCTGGTCATCCTGCAGCTCTATGAGAGGATCAAGGTTCCTGTCGACTGGAGCAATAAAGTCAATAAACCTCCTTATCCAAAGATCGGGTCCAACATGAAGAAGGTACCAGCTTCTTTTCCCTGATGTTGCACACTAGGCTTGTTACAGTGGCATGGTTTTATGGTTGGTTCAAATAGTTTGTGTTCATAAAATCCTCCGTCCCACACAAGGAAAATTAACAATGTTTTCAGAATTTAAGATTAAAAATAAAATGCAACTTGTCACATTGATGACAAATCAGAAAGTCCTCTATATTGCAGACTTTCCCATGGAGGAAAACCTACTGATGTTACAAAGCACTGACGCTGGAGAGACTTTCCATTAATGTTAAATAAGCGTCTCCAGACAGAAAATTTCACCATATCAACCATTATTAAGCATGTAACGATATCATGTGATAAGTGTTGTGTTCTACAAACACAACATTCCTGTACATTTCAGACCCAGTAACACTCAGACAGAAATTGGTCCACCCTAAGGAGCAAATACCCAGACACAAACAGGACAATGTAGTGTATGCAATTCAATGCAGTGAGGAATGCACAGACCTGTATGCTGGGGAAACGAAACAACCGCTTCAGATGCATGGCTCAACACAGGAGAGCCAGCTCCTCAGGCCAGAACTCTGCAGTCTATCTTCAGCTCAATAACGAAGTACACTCGTTTCAGGACTGCAATGTACACATTTTAGCCAGAGGAGGCCGCTGGTTTGAAAGAGGAGTAAAAGAAGCAATCTTCGTCAACCTGGAACGACCATCCCTGAACAGAGGAGGTAGTCTGAGACACCACTTATCAGCCACATAGAATGCAGTCCTTGACACACTTCCAGAAAACTGAGTACACATCCACACCAAGACTCAGTTGACTTCAATGACCCACATGATGGCAGAGAGGGCCAATGACCCACACATCACCTAAACAACCCTCTAGGCTGTGAACACTGGCCTCCAGTTACCATAACACCTACAGGATGACAGAGTCAATGACCCATGTGACCTCAACAAATCTCCTTAAGGTTGCTTTTGGTCCACTAGAGGATAAATACCTGAAACTCCCCATTAGTTAGACAGGACTGAAGAAGCCTTTCAGATGAGTTGTGAAATGTCTTCAATAATTTCAAGCAAGTCCAATTGCCTTCTTTAGCAACTTTGGTTTCCTATGACCTGGATAACCGAGAACCTTCACAAATGTGATAAATCATGAGGCAAATTTATAATGATTTGAATTGATGAAATAAAATGACTCAAGATTATAATCAGGCTGCATAATCTTAGATTTTTCCTAGCTGCAGTTGTATTGTGTACACAGCAGTGTGTGCAATAATGCGCAGTAGTGAGGATGCATGTGACTTCACCCAGGTTGGAAGTAACACTGCTCAAATATCATGAAAACGTAAAAGTCTAAAATGGGAGAGAGCTGTTGTGTGATTGACTGTACAAATAGAGTTGACAAGAAATCTGAGCTCTATCTTGAGACTGCTGAAGGCTAAAGAAAAAAGCAAAAAGAGGTAATTTTATGTTCAAGCGTATGATGGCCTTTACAAGTGTTCATATTTAAGAAATTGTCTTTTTTTTTTAATTTACAATAAAGGGGATATTTCGGTGAATGGGCTATTACACTTTACTCCAACCTTTTAAAATGTGGATAAATAATTGTTGGTTGTTAAGAGCAAACAGGTATTTTTATTTATTTATGCATTCATTAAAAAAAAATTAAATAAGTTTGAGGGGGGTTAATTTTCTCCATTTAATTTTTTTTTTTTCTTCAAAAAATATCAGGGGGAAAATCGAATCAACCCAATATTGTGAATTGAATTGTGACATAACTATTATACGTATTTACCAAAGGGGGAAAAAACATCTTTTCTCAATCCATTTATTATTAGTCTTGGTTTATTTGGTGTGCTTACTAAACAAGTTGTTACCATAAAAACGAGGTATTCTAATAAGCACATTAATATTCAGTAAACCTGTGATTTGAATTGGCAGCACAACAGTTAACATCTGGCCAAAATTAATGATGATCAAGAATTCAGTGCTGTAGTGAAAGCCAAAATAAGTTTGTGTGTCTGTCTACAGCTGGAGAACTGTAACTATGCTGTGGAGCTGGGGAAAACCACAGCAAAATTTTCACTGGTGGGAATTGGAGGCCAAGATCTAAATGATGGGAACCCCACTCTGACCCTGGCTCTGGTCTGGCAGTTAATGAGGAGGTAGAGATTTCTTTAGGGTACTTGGGTATCTAGCACAGGATTCAGTTGCAAAAAAGGAGCTTCCTTTATTCTGGAATAAATAACATGAATCATACTACAAGAAGGTGTTTTATATATTGTCATGCATTTAAAGGATCCTTTGAAACCTGTTCAAAAATGGAGGCAATATAGGAATCGCTTTAACAAGCAACTGTGTTGTCCCCCCCCCCCCCCAAAAAAAAAAGGAAAGAAAGAAATAGACTGCTTCGAGTAGTTTTGCATCCTGACTTTCTTGTGCTCATTTTGTGGCGTTTTTCTGTTTCAGATATACTCTGAATGTCCTTGAGGACCTGGGAGACGGAGAGAAGGTGAACGATGACATCATTGTCAACTGGGTTAATGAAACTTTGGCCGGGGCAGGGAAGAAGACAAAAATTTCAAGCTTTAAGGTATGTGTTGAACCAGCACTAGTTTCTTCTCTCAGCTTATATTTCAGATTGTACCTATTCTAGTCTTGTCATGCACTCTAAGCAACTCGTTAATTGGTTTGCAGGACAAAGAGATCAGCTCCAGCTTGCCAGTGTTGGACCTCATAGATGCCATCCAGCCAGGCTGTATCAGCTATGAGCTTGTAAAAACTGGTAGCCTGACAGAGTGTGACAAGCTGGACAATGCTAAGTAAGTCATAACAGAACAGTTGCAGAGTCCTCATCTAACTGTTAAAATCTATTTAAATGAATGGATGCGTGCACAGGTGTAAAACATTTTGTTGCTGTGAGGACTTCAGGGAAGATGGCGGACGGGTTAGTAGCATAGCTTTCAGCTCGCCCAAGTCGGTAGAAATAAATCCACTCAATTTGAGTAACTCGACATACAATCGTTATAAACTTAGAGATGAGTGGTCACCGAAGCCAGAGAAACATTAAAATCTCAAAGAAAACTCGAACAGTCTACAAAAGAGGTCTCTGATGAAAGTGAACCTAAAAGTGAAGCGTTAGAGAAAATGGATCACGCCGAAACACTGAAAGCTGGACCTGCTAGCATCAGCAGTGATGTACGGGACCTCAAGCAAGACTTCTGTAATTAGCTGACAGCATTCAAAGATGAAAAAGGTGAAATGAAACTAGAAATCGCTACCATGGAGCGAAAGCTTACAAAAAAATCTCAAAGAACTTGGGGAGCAGAAGATGAGCATAACCGAGGCACAGGCTCATAGCGGAATTGGAGGAGTACAACACTGAGACAAGTGGCCTCCTAACGAAACTAACCAGACAGACAGGCCAGATGCAGGACAAACTAATGGACCTTGAAGCGAGGTCTCGGCGAAATAATGTCAGGATTTTCGGATTGCCTGAGGACACCGAAGGAAGCTCCATTATAGACTATTTAGACCAGCTTCTTATAAAAGAGCTGGAACTACCCGAAGTAACCAGTCTACAAATCCAACGTGCCCACAGAGCCCTCGCACTAAAACAAAGTCTGGGCAGTTCTCCGAGAGCAGTAGTGGTCAACTTTCTCAAGTTTGAAACTTCGTCCTACAGAAGATCTGGCAGAAGAAGGGGATACAGGTGGGCAACAAGAAAATCCAGTTTGACCACGATTACCCCATCAAAATCGTTCAAAAGCGCAAAACATATCTGGGCATCAAGAGAGAACTGAAAGAAAAAGGGATCCATTTTCAGACCCCATTCACGAAAATAAGAATCCATTGGAACAATGGTGTTAAGAGCTACGACAACGCAAGAGATGGAGCGCAGGACATGAGAGCAAGGGGATTAACTGTGGATGTACCGGATGTGGGGCGAGCATAGATGACTCGGTGTTCCGGGATGGCAGCAAGTGGGAGACGGCACATTGAGCAAAGGAGAAGTTGCAAGAATACCAGAGGAGACCTGATATTTAACGTCTTGTCTGTGTAAAAAAGTAGCAGGGCTTCAAATAACACTGAGCTGGCTCAATTCATGTTGAACTAACGAGGCAGTAAAAATGAGGTTGGTTGAGTTAATTAATACAAAAGGGCTTCAGATACTACAGTTCAATAAAGAGTAATACCGACAGGGCGAGGGATACTAAGGTTGGACTTGTCTAGACTAAGCTGGGTCTAGGAATGGTTGAACTTGTCTAGACTAAGGTCTAGGGATGGTCCCTCACAGGAGAGGATTTCCCATCAGCAGGGACTAGGGGGAGGAGAAGAAGAATCCCCATGTGGAAGTTACACAATGTTCTTAACGTTATGTCCAAGTTCATGTAGTTTTTGAGCTGCTTGGGGGGGCACATATGCACAATAGTGAAGTAATATGGTATGTAATGATCTGAAAGTACTGTCCTTAAAAAATGTCCTCTCCACCTAAAAAGAGAGGAACAGTCATAAAATTAAAAAAAAGTAAAACTACGTCATATTTTTACAGGAAACTCCTCTGTCCCAGACAGAACATGAAAAAAAAAAAATTGGATTTAGGAATTCATATTATAATACATATAAACAAGGTAGTGGTGGGGGGTTATGACCTATTAATCCCAAACCCGACTAGGTTTGTATGTGTAAAGGAAATCCAAGATAAAGAGGGAAGATACTTTCTAGTGAAAGGAAAACTAGAAAATGAGCCTGTTATGTTGGTAAATGTTTATGCACCTCCAGAAAGCAGTAAACACTTCTTTAAATCCCTGTTTAATGTTATTGCAACAGAAATGGAAGGTATTTTAATCTGTGGGGGGATTTCAACATAGTCATGAACCATAACTTAGATACAGTAAGTTTAAAAGGAAATAAAAAGATATAAAATTTGTAAAGTTATCTTTAGAAGAAATGGGAATGATGGACATGTGGAGAAGTCTCAACCCTACTGAAAAGGACTTCACACATTATTTGGCAACACAGTGTTCATTCAAGAATAGATTATTTTTTTCATAAATATGGGGGATAGAGTGATTTGAGTGCAAGATCGGAGGTGCTGATAGATCATAACACATTATTTCTAAAAGTAAATCTGATTGCCAGGAAAAGACAATCTGGAGACCAAATGTAGGGATACTAAAATAATGAAGAACTGGTGAAAGATTTGAAGGAAGACGTTAGGCAATATATGGAAGAAAATAACAATGGAGAGTTGGGCCCGCACACTATATGGGATGCTTTGAAAGCGGTTGTTTGAGGAAAGATGAACCACATTATTTAAAAAAATTAGAAGGGAATCTTCATAGGTTTCTATGCATTCTGATTTTGAGAGAATATATGACCTGAGGATGCCTTTCGGATGTGAGGTGAAACGTTGTCAAGTATCTCCGAGCAAATCCAGTTGCTCTTTTTTTTTTTTAAACTACAGTTTACTATTTACTTGGATGATTGAGAATCTTCATAGATAAGAGAAGCATATTCAAACCATTCTGTAACATTGAGAGAATTAGAGCAACAATACCTGAAGACAAAGGACCCAAAAAGGACACTAAAATGAAGATATCTGAATTACTATTGGATGAATGTGGTAAGAACACACCTTTGAAGCAAAATTATGAAATTGGTCCCAGAGCGACAAAACTTTTAGCAAAATGTATCTGGAAACAGCAAGAAGTGAATACTATACAAAAAATTAGAGTTCCACATACCAATGAGCTAATACATGACCCAGAAGGTATAGAGGGTATTTCAGGGGTTCTATAAAAAGTCATATATGCAGCCACCCGCTGCAAACGAAGAGGAAATGAGAGATTTTTTTAGTACAATTAGAGTTACCATCAATTGGCGCTAGACAAAATGAAAGATTAACAGCAGACATTACAAGAGAAGAGATTATTCAAGCGATAAATTCATTGAAAAATAATAAATCTCCAGGGAGTGATGGTTACCCTGCGGAATGGTATAAGGTTTTTAAGGAAGAATTGATACCAGCACTCCATGCCTCTTTTAACTGGACTCTTTAAAGAAAATAAAACTCCATTAATGTGGAGAGAAGCAATTATCTCCATTTTAAAAGCAGGCAAAGATGAAGTTAGATGTGAAAGTTATAGACCGATCTCAATACTAAATATAGATTATAAAATGTACTATGTATCCATTATCTCCAAAAGAATAAATACATTTATTGCAGAAATAAGATGATCAAACAGGGTTCATATCAGGTTGCCAAACACAAGACAATATTCTAAGAACTTTACAAATAATTTACCAAACACAAAAAGGGAAGCAAAGCACTGTACTGATTAGTATCGACGCGGAAAAGGCATTTGACTGTGTTAATTGGAAATTTCTCTATCAAGTACTGGAATGATTGTTTCAGTAATAAATCTGTACAACTGATTTAAAACATTGTATCAAAAACCTTCAGCTAGAATAAAAATTAATGGAAATTTGACCGACAAAATATTGTAACAGAGATCGACCAGACAAGTATGCGGTCTGTCGCCGATTCTCTTCACAACCTTAAGCTCAAGCAGTTTGACAAAATAGAGATTAAAGGTACCACGATTAAGGGTGTAGAGCATAAAATTGGGCTTTTTGCTGATGACATAGCTTTCCTCAAGCAGCCGAACACATCGCTCCCTAATCTGATGAAGCTACTAGAACTGTATGGATATTTCTCAGGATATAAAATCAATATATCTAAAACTCAGATTTTAGCACTCAACTATAACCCATCGAGAGAGATCCAGGAATTGTACAAATTAAATTGGAACTTAAAAGCAATTAAATATTTGGGTGTTATGGTCACTAAAAACCTTTCTGAGCTGTGTAGTGTTAACTATAAAAATTTTTAAAACAAGAAATACAGAAAGAACAAGATGGTCTACCACTGGATTTAAGTTCAAGAATTGATATGGTTAAAGGTAAAGGTAACATTTTTTTCATTAATTTTGTGGTGGTCTCTAGTATGAATGAATGCCCTGTGAGCCGGTTTTGGTGAAAAAAAAAAATAATAATAATACATAATGTGTGTGTGTGTGTGTGTGTGTATATGTATGCTGTGGTTCTCATGTTTCAGGCTGTTCTAGTTTGGTGGAGGAGTGGGGGAAACAGGATTTCAGCTCTTATTCATTAATATTCATGACATGTAAACGTGTTGCCTCTGGTTGGCTAACGGCACTGTGACACTACCTCCTTGCTGAGTCAGAACAAGCAGATGTGGGTGTCTTTTGTAAAAACTGTTTTGA
>JAPEKO010000027.1:20408894-20421891 GCA_027576075.1 Cathorops hypophthalmus
TTTCGACATTTGATATGTTGTCTATGTTCTATTGTGAATACAATATCAGTTTTTGAGATTTGTAAATTATTGCATTCTGATTTTATTTATAATTTGTACTTTGTCCCAACTTTTTTGGAATCGGGGTTGTATCTTTGCATACAAACTTACGAATTAAGTTCTTAAGAGTTTGGTTAAATTGCTCAACCAGGCCATCTGTCTGTGGGTGAGAAACACTTGTGTGGAGGGATTTAACCCCTTGTAACTTGTAGAGTTTGCGAAGTGTGCATGACAAACATAGTGCCCTAATCTGTCAGGATTTCTTTTGGAATCCCAACTCGGGAGATAATTTTAAACAGTGCTTCTGCAACACTGCATGCAGAAATGTTACATAGAGTCACTGCTTCCAAGTATCGCACTGCATAATCCACCAGGACTAAAATAAAGTGATCCCCTCATGCAGTTCAATCTAATGGCCTGAAAACATCCATCCGAATTCTTTTGGAGGGGGTTTTGATTAAGGAAGGAGGGCATAATGACACTTTTGCAGAGCCCACTGGATTTATTAGTTGGCACTCACATCATGTCACACACCACCCATGGACATCCTTGCAAATTCCCTGCCAGTAAAGCTGTGCCATGAGTCGGGTTAGTATTTTGTCTTGCCATAGGTTTTCGGTCATGGGGTTATAATGAGCCACATGAAAAAGGAGTTCCCTGTGGCTTTTTGGTATCAACAACTGGGTTATTTGCTCTTTGGTCTGAGTGTCACTCAGTATAACCTGTCTTTAATTATGGAAAAGTATGGGTGGGAATGTACAACATTTGGCTGGAGATCCTGAGCATCAACTACTCTTACTTGGTCTCAAGTGTGTGACACAGAGTCTTGTCTCACAGCTACTCCAGATGGAAATCCATTAGGGAATCCTCAAGAGAATGTGGAGGGCTGGTGTGCTCCCCACGCTGTGTGTCACTGTGATACAGGGCTGATGTAGACGGCTCTGGGATGGCTTCCCTAGATAATGTCACATTGGATCCCCATGACTGTGGTAGCAGGACCCACCCACCACCACTCGCTCTATTAGGCACCTAAATCCTGGCCACTCTGTCCCGAGAATTAATGGGTGGGTGAGGTGCAGGCTAACCGCCGCCTTGAGATAATAATTTGTTCCCCGAAATTGGATTTTTACCAGTACCTGCAGATATTTGTGAATATCCCCGTGCACACACCAAACTTTCACCAGACGTGCTGTACCCAATGCCCCACCTTGAACCAATCTTTGGTGGCTTGATGTTTGATTACAGTCTGAATCCACCAAAGCATTGCAAGTACCCTCTTGTATACTCACCAGTATGCAGTACATTCCAGCTCAATTGGTGGCAGTTTCTGGCACATCAGGGAGCCAGACCATTGCCCCCATCTCCATTGCATGGCACTGGTCCAGGAAGTGCCCAGGGTCCCTGCAACACGAGCACACTGGCCCAAGCCTCACCTCTGCACCACTGGGGTGAGGATCACTCGCCAGATGGGAGGACACAGAAGCATAAGGGGAGGAGGGGGAAGGGAAACCATGGGCTCAAGGAACCGGCTGCGGGGGAATCGACCCCCACTTCCATGGTGTAGGGAGGGGAGGGAGGGGCAGAACGGGAGAAGAGGGCCGGGTGAAATGCTCCAATGCGACTGCAACAGGGCATGGTCAAGACATGGACGTTGTGGTCTTCTGCCCCCAACCACTTTTGGCAGGCATCCCGGAGCTGCTAGCCATAGATGAATGGCCAGCTGTCTTCCTCCACGGTTAGTGTGCAGAAGTGCTGATGGTTTTGCTAGGGGGTGCAGCCAACTCTTTGCAGGATTGCATGCTTCAGGTCATTATATTCCAACTTCTTGTCAGTGGGCAGTTGCTGGACTTCACCAGTGAGCCACTCGCTGCTCGTCCAGCCTTCCCCATGCCTCTGTAACTTGCTCAAAGAGTGCTAGGAAGTCCTTGGGGTCATCATGCATCAGGGTAACATGGGGGAAGCCCACTGAATCTGTGGCTAGGGCACCCCTAGGTATGATGAGATGCAGGAGTATCGAGTGGTCCTCCTGCTGGGCCTGCAGCAGAGCCACTCCTACTCATTGTGTACCTGATGCTGATTCTGTTGGGTGGCAGCAAGGGCATGGACAGGCTTTTTGAATGGCGAGGACTCCATGGTGGTGGTTCGCTTCAGCATCCTGGGTTTCAGCATCATTATAACAAATCCCTGATTGGGGAGGATACTGAAATACACAGACAGGCAGGTTTGGATCAGTCTCTCTCTCCCTCTCTATTATTTCCAGAAAACTCACCTATCAGTGGTTGTGTCACAGTTATTTCACAGTTGCACATACACACACACTGGCCAAAAAGCTCTTCTTCTATCCTCTCCCCTTTTATCAGCTCATTGTCACTGAAACAGCCACATAGCACATTAAATCATCCACAGGTGCAATCACTTTGCCACTCACCTTCCCTGGCTTCACTCTCCATTCACAAACAAGTATTTGACCATGCCCTCGTATCACAAATATATTATTGTGGTATTTTGATTATATGTGCCAATGTGTGGTCATTGATGGTTTACTGGATTACTGTTTTGGCTTGAAGGGTAGCGTGTTTTCATGCAACCATCTTCTTTCAGCTGGACCATAAGCTACTGTTAGAGTGCAACACAACCTTAAAATGACCCAGATATTCTATAAATTGTTTGCTGAGCATGTGTCCAATCCCATTACCCATTGTAAGGAATTCCTTCATTATGTAAAACAAACAAACAAACAAACAATCTGTCAGGTGCAAGGAAGGAGGCAGATATAAGTGCAGAAGTATATTTATTATCGTGAAAACACATAGGCAAACAATCCAAATCAGCAGACAAACTCATTAACATTAAGACATGCAAAAGGTTGGGCGAGGCACAAATAGGATATCACAGGCAAAGAGCAAAATGTAAACTGGGAACAGACACAGAGATCAGGAAACCAGGAAATCAGACATGGGTAATCTAAGGCTTGGTAATATGTACTGACATTGCGTAATACTTTGCACTTGGCATGCATCTAAGCAGTCCTTATATAGGTGCACATATTGCTCCTCAATCATGTGCAGGTGTGCATCGTTAATGGCGTGCATGCAAGAGGTTGCTCGATGCATGCGCAGTCCGGGATGCGCCACAGAGTTCTTCAGGTGCACGTGCCAAAGTGTGCCAGACTGAGAGAATACCCCCCGAAAGGGAGCGCCCTTTGGGAGTGAAAATCCATCTTTCTTGGCTCTGGTGGTGGCTCGGGCTCAGGACAAAACTTGGACTCCTGACTTGAACTGGTCTTGGGCTCTGGAGATGACTCGGGCTCAAGCTCTGGAGATGACTTGGGCTCTGGACTAGGCTTGGGCTTGAGCTCTGGACTAGTCTTGGGCTGTGGACTGGACTCAAGCTCTGGAGATGACTCCAACTCTGGACTGGACTTGGGCTTGAGCTCAGGACTGGACTTGGGCTCAAACTGTGGAGATGACTTGAACTCTGGATTGAACATGGGCTCTGGAAATTACTTGGTTTCTGGGCAGGAGGCATACTCAGACTTTGGACTTGACTTGGACCCTGGACTTGGCTTGGATTCAGGACTGGAAGTGGACTTGAGCTCTGGGCTGGACCCAAGCTCTGGAGAGGACTCGAGCTCTGGGCTGGGCTCAAGCTCAGGAGATGACTTGGGCTTGAGCTCTGACCTTGGCTTGGACTCAGGGCAAGAAGCAAGCTCTGGACTTGACTTGGACCCTGGACTTGACTCGGTTTCAGAACTGGAAGTGGACTCAAGCTCTGGAGGTGACTTGGGTTCTGGGCAGGAAGTGAGCTCAGACTCTGGACTTCACTCAGGACTGGAAGTGGGCTCAAGCTCAGTTAGCGCAATGCTTCAGTCCTGGTTAGGACTTGGCGGTGGGACAACAACGCCTTCAAGGCTGAGCAGCTGGCACTGGTTCTTGAGCAGACGCTGGCACTAACTGACTCCAACTCTGGCGCTGGCTTGGGAGCTGGCATTGGCTCTGGCACTGGAGCTGACTCAGACTCAGGCACTGGAACTGGCTCTGGTTCAGGAGCTGATTCCAACTCTGATGCTAGAGCTGGCACTGGCCCTGACGCTGGCACTGGTTCTGGAGTAGACACTGGTGCAGGCTCTGATGCTGGCTCTGGCATTGGAGCAGACACCGGCACAGATGCTGGCAATAGCATTGGCTCAGGCTTGGGTTCGGGCACTGGCTCTTGCTCCATCTCTGGTTCTGGCTCTGTTGTTGGCAGTGACTCTGGCTGGTACTCTGGTTCAGAGGCTGGCTTTGATGCAGGCTGAGGAGCTGGTTCAGGTTCTAGCTCAGGCTCAGGTGCTGACTCTGACTGTAGAACAGGCTGTGGGACTGGCTCTGGAACAACAGCCTCTAGAGCAACAGCTTCCTCCGCTACCGCTGTGTCGGCCATCGGAGGGAGCTCTGGAGCAATGGCCTCTTCCACTGCCGCTGCATTGGCCACTGGAGGGAGCTCTGGAGCAACAGCTTCCTCCGCTTCCACTGTGTCGGCCATTGGAGGGAGCTCTGGAGCAAAGGCCTCCTCCACTGATGCTGCGTCAGCCTCAGGTGTGATAGCCCCATCCCAAAAAATTTCATGTGAGTCCTCTTCTTCTACTGATTGTGAGCAGTACAATGTGAGTCCTCTTCTTCTGATGAATGTGAGCATGTTTAGGAAAGTCTGTGAGCTCTGAAGGCATGGGTGCTCTACTCTGATCCACCCATCAGCAAGCTCGTCCAGCTATCCAAGTGAGCATGCAGTTCACTTGGATAGCTGGGTAAGCTTGCCGATGGTTCAGATTGGCTCTGGTGGCTTGGGTTCTTCAAGGTCCTCATAGAATAGATTGCACTGCAGGCTGAATCCCCTGCAGTGGTAATATATTCCATAGTACAGTGCCAGGAGGTCCATTCCAAAATGCTTGCCATTCCAAAATGCTGAGGTAAGGGAACATGGTAGATGTGTGGAATGGCAAACTGTATAACTTAAGCTACATCCATTGCTGGCAAAGTATTCTGTCAGGTGTGAGGTAGGAGGTGCAGATGTAAGTGCAGAAGTATATTTATTATTATTGTGAAAACCCACAGGCAAACAGTCCAACTCAGCAGGCAAACTCATTAACGTTAAGACATTCAAAAGGTCGGGCAAGGCACAAACAGGATATCACAGGCAAATAGAGCAAAATGTAAACTAGGAACAGCACAGAGATCAGGAAACCAGGAAATCAGACACGGGTAATCTAAGGCTTGGTAATGCGTACTGACATCGCGCAATACTTCGCACTAGGGATGTGTCTAAGTAGTTCTTATATAGGTGCACATATTGCTCCTCAATCATGTGCAGGTGCACATCGTTAACGGCGCACATGCTAGAAGTCATGTGCACAGTCTGGGGTGCACCAGAGAGTTCTTCGAGTGCGTGCACCAAAGTACCCTGGACTGACACAAACAAACAAACCCTCGCTGTGTGGCTGCTCTATTACATATTCATTTATACATCAATCAAACTTTTAATTTGTTCCTGGTTTAGCCATATTGTAAAAGCATTTTAAGATGTTAAAAAATAAGAACAATTTATGGGGGAGACACACAATTTTCAAATTGCAAAAGATATAACTTGTGTGCCACTGAAATTAGTAGCCTTAAAACATGCCACAAAGTACTGCAATTTCAGGTGATGAGCATGCCATGCATCAGTTATAAGTGCTACTTTACTTTGCTTGAAGCATTTTCAGGACTTCAGCTGAAAAACAAACAAATAAAAGTTATATCTCATTAGAAGTCATGTCTGAAATGCTACTCAGATTGCTTCTTTTTCTTCTTTCCTTCCTAACTTTCTTTTTTTTTTCTTTCTTTCTTTTAAAGAAACATGCTGAGTAATTTAATTTGGATTTTCAATCTTAAGTGGTTGGATTGAACAGTTTGAAATAGGTGTTGAAACCTCTTGAAAGTCCTATAAGAGGTGAAGTGTCTGAGTAAGGCTTGGCAAACTATTTCCATAAAGAAATATGGAACAAATAAATAGCAGAGCAAATAAATCTGGATAGCCACTTTACAACTTATTGCAAAATTATAAAATTAAGCTTTTGTTTGCTTTTTTGCTTCTGTATGTACACTATCTGCTTCAGCTGACAAAGATGAACTATTCAAATCAAGCAAGCATATATCTTTGTATAAACTATCTACCAACACTTGATTTGGCCAAATGGATGTAGAGCCCAATCATGTAGAGCCCAAGCCCAATCACCCTGATATGGGCTTGGGTTGAACATCCATTTCCAGATTTAATCCCCTTTTGCTCTTATAATAACCTCCATTCTACTGGGAAGACTTTCTACTCGATTTTGGAGTGTGGCTGTGGGGATTTGCCCATTCATCCACAAGAGCAATAGTGAGGTCAGGCACTGATGTCAACCGAGGAGGCTTGGCATGTAGTCAGTATTCATCCCAAAGGTATTCAGTGGGGCTGAGATGAGAGCTCTGTGCGAGCCATTTAAGTTCTTCCACTCCCATCTTGGCAGACCATGTCTTCATGACCTTGGTTTGTGTTCACTGTCATAAAACAGGTTTGGACCACTTAGTTTCAATGAAGAGAATTCTTAATGCTATGCAGCATGCAAAAAATGTCCTAGACAATTTTGTGCTTCCAATTTTGTGGCAATAATTTGGGGAAAACCCATATACGGGTATGATGGTCAGGTGTCCACATACTTTTGGCCATATAGTGTACAAGGAAATGTGCCCTTCTATTGATTCAGTGATTGGCTTCACTGTTGGTATTTAAACTTTGAGTCTATGAGTGAAATAAAATGAATCAAATAATACCATTATTTCTTTATCATATCTATGCTGTGCTCATATGTTTTTCTTTCTTTGTGTAGGATCATATGACGTGAGAGGAAATCGAAAGCTGTATGGTGCTGCAGATAACACCTTCCCCCTATCCTCCTCGGTTGCTGTATTGAGTGCCCAAAGAAGTGGTACAAACAGCCATAGAGTAGCATTGGCATTGAGAGAGTACTGCCTCCCAAGCCCACCCTCTCCACAGACTCTCACTGAGACTCCTGAGCAGCTCTCTGATGAATCCAGCAGCTGTGCCATATCCCTCACAGCTTGTGTTACCAAGGATGTAAATCCGTGGTCCCTGTCAGAAGACAGTAATAAACAACCCCTCACCATGATGGAGCCAGTGGGCATATCTGGGATGACAGAGGACTGCCTAATCCAGCAAAGCCGCTCTTGCCTGGGCTGCATCATTGAGACCAAGGACACACTGGTTAATGAGCCCATTATCAACCTAAAAATGACTGACATGAATCATGAATATGATGCTTGCTCCATCTCCAACATGCAGTGTATGGGCCTCAGTGAAACGGGCAATTGTTCAGAACAGCTTCTGGATGACCAGCTTTTGAGCTTTCCCATGCCTAAATCCTGTGATTTAGGCATGGGAAAGCTAGGGGAGAAAAAGAATTTAGATAAAACAGAAAATTACTCAGATCAGACATCCAGAAACATGTATGAAGGCCTTCTGCTGGACAAATGCAATGGGGAAGATGGTCTGCTCCCCAGTTCACAGCAGGACTGGGGTTACATTGAGTCCTTTATCAGTGAGAGCAAAATGGAGTTGCTGGATCTATGTTCAAAAAATGAGCTTTCAGTAAACCTTTTCTCAGAGGAGGATGTGGATAACTATATGTTTGATGATGATGATGATTCTGCCCTGAGCAGTGACATGTGCTCACTGAAAATCCGTTATGAGTCTTTCCAGGACAACATGAGGGAAAAGACAAATGTCCTGCAGGAGGAAACACAGTTTAACTTTTTTCCCAGTGTCCTGGTAAACTCTACAAAAATAGAGGGTAGTGTGGTAAAAAAGAGTGCAGATGACCTCTTACCTAAATCTGAAGACCTCACACTAGAAAATGAACATAAAGAAAATGGCAGCGATAGCTCCTTAGAGAGGGCACCTGATTACAGTCCAAAGATTAACTACTTCATTGATTCAAGCAACTCAACTGAAGACTCAGAGGACTATAGTGATGACAGCTCTAGCAATGTGTCTTCCATTGACACTTTTCATGAGCGCAAAGAGAGAAACATGTTTTCACGAAATAATATTTGCTCTTCCAACCCTCTAAACTATGGATTAAGAGCAAAAAGAAAAGTTAGGTACAGTGATGACTACCTTTATGATGTTGACTCCATTGAAAGTGAAAAAAACAATGAAAAGCATGAACAGACACCTTCCAGTCCAAGACAGGAAGAGGATGATGACTGGTGCCCTAAAAAGAGAAGAAAGTCTTCCCGCAAAGAACCACCCATGATAATCAAGTACATTATTATCAACAGGTTCAAAGGAGAAAAACACATGAGTGTAAAGCTCTGCAAAACTGATCCAACAATCATGACTGTAAGTTTAAATGAGAACACAATTAGTGTATATGAAAAGCTGGCTCCTCTGAAAGATTTCTGGCAGAAAAAACAGAGAGAGTATGAAGAACAGCTTCGATTGCATGCAAAAGATCAGCAAAATTTTCATCTTAATAGCTGGAATCGACCATTTACTTCTAGCCCTCCCAAAAGGAAATACAAGCTAGCAAACAGACTTAGGATTCAAGCTGTACTGCAATCACCCCACAAGCAGGGCTTTTCTTACCTTGATCTGAGACAGGAATCTGGCTCTAAAGAAGAGACAGCTCCCAAAGCAAGACCATTAACAATAGCAGCTCCCAGCTGTTCAAGTACATTAGACCCAAATGACATCATATACAGTGTTACCCCAAAAAGCAGATCACAAGAGAGGGAGGAGAAGAGAATAGGAAATAAAATGGTCAGAATCCGGAAATTCAAAAGTGAAGCAAGGCTCAGAAGTGAGAAAATGAAAAAATTTGAAGAGAACAGTGAAAGCAAGACAAACAGTAATGAAGCATGTGCTGTGACAGAAAAAAAGGACACTGTAGAGGGTGGGAATGAAACACATATCAACTCAGCTGCACACAGTCCTCAGAATCAAACAGCTGAGACCACTGAAAAAATAGTTTTCATGTCTAACACCTGCTCCTATAACAAAGCAACATCATCTGATGATGTGGCCACAGGTATGTCTGTTATCCCTGGAGGTTATCTGCAAACATTGTTGGAAGCCTCAGACACTTTGGGTGGCTCTGATGGTTCTTTTTTTTCTCAACAGAACCCTAGGCAACAATCTCTGGGCCTCTCTCTGGAAGATCAGCAATTTGCTTCTCTTCAGCTGGCCCAAAGCTGTGTACTCTCCCCACCCTCTGAATCAGAGCTCCAACAGTCTCCTCAGAATTGTTCCAGTTTCTCCCAAATATGGCACACCCCACTTGACCCAAATCAGCAGTTCAATACTGATATCACTGAGACAGCAGTCTTGCCGAACAATTTCCCTAGCACCATATCTATGCCAATCTCAGAGAACCTTGCAGTTCCAGTGTATAGTCAGTTGGGGTTGGATACCAACAGAATGCTTTATGAAAAAAATTAC
The DNA here is from genome assembly GCA_027576075.1 of Cathorops hypophthalmus. Classification (NCBI taxonomy): domain Eukaryota; kingdom Metazoa; phylum Chordata; class Actinopteri; order Siluriformes; family Ariidae; genus Cathorops; species Cathorops hypophthalmus. Next base: position 20,418,450 of record JAPEKO010000027.1, read on the forward strand.
ATGCCTGAGCAGACACTACCGCCTGATTCAGATTTCCAAACATGTCAAGTTTCCCGGACGGAAGGCCAGCTACAGTTTCAAAGAGGGGCACTGGAAAGTGACAATGGAAGGCTCATCAGTTTTGACTCAGTTGGCTCACTGTCAGCTGCTTCCAGCAATTACAGCTCTCTAAGTCTCAAGTCTTGTGAGAAAGATGGTGAAAATGATGTGAATGAGAACTTTCTGGCCCACTGCAGTCCCAAACTGGTGATTCAGCAGAGCATTGATTCAATCACACCACTGAGGGAGTCAACAGACTTGCTAGATATCTCCAACTTCACTCCTGATAAATTCAGACATGTATCACTGTCAGAGCTCTCACCTCCTGAGACACCCAACTTGTCCCCACAGGTCACATGGAGAGAACTGAAGATACTGGGAAATCCCAAGGTTCTCCAGAATGGGTCTGAGCTAACATTGGAGGATGCGCAAGAGGTGAAATGGAATTGCAACTTAATAGAACATCAAAAACACCTGGCTGGATTCACAGTAGATAATCACCAGTTTCAGTTGCACAGTTCTAATAATAGCAACCTTATAAGTCTGGAAAATAAGTCAGTGAATGAAATGGACTTTGATGAGCAAGGTGCTGGCATGAACAGTGGGAAAAAAGGCTCAAAGAGGAAAGGCAGCAACAAGCAAACTTCAGGACAAAGTGCTAAAAAAAGCAAAGCAACCAAACCAAGAGCTATAAAGGGAGAGAAGCTAAAGATCCCACGACAGAATTCACGAGCATCCAAAAAGCTGAAAGCCTTATTGGATGAAAAGACTAAAGGACAGCTTGGGGACTCGAAGTGTATGACACACCAGCTGACAGATAGCAGCTCTGAGGACTGGCCAGGATTAGGCTGGTCAGAGACCAACAGTTACACGGATGACCAGCGGGAGTTTGAAGAACCATCCAACATCCTTTCTAACATAGTATCAGGGATGGCTGAAGTGCAGCGTTTCATGATGACCTCAATTGAGCCAATATGGGGCCCCGCAACAGACATCTGTTTACCCTTAGAGGCAAATAGTCTAAAGTTAAAGACTCTTAAAATCCTTGCAGGAACCTCATCTGAGCCCCCAAAAAAAGGTGTTGTGTCTGCTGAAGGTACAAAAGGCAAGAAAGGAGGGGGGAAATGTGGCAAAAATCAAGCTAAGTTCAATGCCTCTCATCCCCTTTTCCCACAGTTGGCTCTGGGCTGTAACATGTTTGATAAGTCTAATCTTGGGGTACCAGGCATAAATGGCCCTGCACACAAAAAAATGTACCGTCACAAAACCAGTGCAAAATTTCCTCGGATCGAAAACCTCAAAGGCAAGCGGACTGATCCAAATAAGGACATAGCATTGATGACCTCATTTGAAAAACTGAGGTAATATTTTGTAACTAGCTGCTGATGCACGTTCCTCACTTTCTCCCACTTCCTGTTCAGCCCCCAGTCCTTGGCATACCTGCACTGACTCAAAGCAAGAGATGCATGGAAATTACCATTGACCCACCCATTTTATTTTGGCCCTCTGAAGATGATGTAGATATCATGCATGAGAATACTACATGTACTTACAAACTACCTATTGGATGGTTGTGCAAGGCTTGACTGAGATTTTAACCTACCATGGCTGCATTTTCTTCATGCTTTTGCAATTTTTTCTTGTAGTTGTTTTGGTTATTTTTGTCTGAAGAAAAAAAAAACCTTCATAAATGCAATGTGTCTTCTTGGGAGACATTTTTAAAAATGAAATTTGTTACCCTAAATGTGTGTTGTTATATTTCTTTGTTTGAAACATAGCTGTTTCGATAAAAATACTGCTGTGCAAAGTAAGCTCCTCAGTTAGATTTTGTATGCAAAACAGGATGATCCCGTCTTGCTTTCTCCCCTATACTGCCTGACTTCTTCAATTCAAAATGCTGATAAGTGACATCCTTTCTCGGCCCTAAAAACGTCAATAGCACATATTGGGACCATTTTGTATCAAAGACATTTCAGATTAACATTTGTCCTATTTTTTCTTACTGATGGCATGGAATTATAATTTTATTCTTATGCTTTTACTATGCTTTTACAGGAGCATTACTGGAACATATCTTAGACGGACAATTCTAAGCCATGGAAACTCCCTTTTTTGGGTGTCCCTGTACAGAAATGCACTATTTAATAACAACATGAATTCTAAAAATTAATGTGCCAAATGTAAACTTTGTGCAAATTTAATGTCAAGATAAACACTGGCTGTTGAATTTACTATTAAGAATTTTGAACATACCCTTTCAAGACTGTGAGAGTTAACATTCCAGATTTTTCCTCTTTCGTTTTGGGATCCTGTAAGAGCACCTGCAGCTGACAGTGGTACATAGCCACTCACATAACCAAAACAACAAAACTGAACTGTCCTCTTTTTTTCCACTGACTTGCCAAAATCAATTTACCTCAGCATTATGTGGCTTTGAAAGTAAAGGCAAACAAGGAATGATGAAGATATGGACACTGTCCCTTCTGGATAGACAAGGACACCATACTGATATTAAAAGGAATTATTGTAATTCCTTGTACTAAAATTCATGGGAATGCCTGTTTCAAGTGATTTGAATGAGTGCTGAAATTAAAAGGAATACTTTGGGATAAATTCACATAAGTTTCTACATACCTCCAATGCAGGTTCAGGAAAGATTAAAATGTACAAAAATCTCAAATGTAACTAGATGATTAAAATATTTGGTATTCTGATTCTGTTTCAGGAACCACATGACTAACAAACACATAATGGAAGATTATGAGCACAGAAGGCCATCCATTATTAGTGGGTTTTCCCCCCATTCCAGATAAATACTTACTGTCCACATAATCGTGATGTAGCAACTTGTTTTATAAAGACAATACACTGGTCAGTTAGACTTGGAGATACATTTGTAGGAAATTTCTTGCAAATTTTTAGGTCAAATGGTGGCACAGTAGCACAGTGGGTTGCATTGCCACCTCTCAGCTCCAAGGTCCTGGGTTTGCATCTGAGCTCTGGTTACTGCCTTTGTGGAGTTTTCCAGTTTCCTCCTGCTCCTCCAAAAACATGCAGGTAGGCAGATTGATGACACACCTGGCATCTTATTCTTAGATTGTAACAGTTGTGGGAGGTTTATACATTAACAAATGTTAGATACAACAAATTGTTTTGTAGCCAGTTAAGCTACACAGCAAATGCTTGAAGGATGGAATAATAGAAAGCTAGAAGTGAGCTGGTTGAAAATATAGTTTGAATTTTATTTTAAAATACAAGCTTATTTTGCTTTGGGTGACATTGTAATATAAAAAGTCTTACAGTATTTAAGTCAACAGTAATGGTCAAGGTGTCTGAAGGCTTGGGCATGCATTTTTTGTTTATTGGTTGATAGTGGGTGATCATAAACTTCTATTACTTATTA
>JAPEKO010000027.1:20746861-20757904 GCA_027576075.1 Cathorops hypophthalmus
ACTGAATCTCAAGAGAAGGTGGGTCATGCAGCAAGACAATGACCCTAAGCACACAAGTTGTTCTACCAAAGAATGGTCATAGAAGCAAAGGATAGATGTACATGGAAATTAGAGTTAATTAGTGGTTATGATCTGTACAAAATTCCTCGAAATGATTGCCGTAACGATGTAGGTTTGTGGCCTAGCGTTACCTACATAGATGTTAGAATGTACCTTTTCACTACATTTTCTCTATTTTAATAACAAAAAAAACTTATCGTTTGCTAGAAGAGGAAAGCAGGGAGGATTGAGAATTGTGAGTATCTGTGGTTTGTTTACATCTGATACTAAAACTTGTAGCATCCTAGCAACTACTACGAAGATGCATACAAAAAGCCCAAAAATGGCTAATTACCTGGGCATAAACGATACAGGATTTATGTTGTAGTGTCTTGATCTCCAGATCTTGAACCCAGCCACATATGAAAAGTTGTACGCCTCCATGCTCTCCTAGGTTTTCATCTGTTTGTCCTTGTAGAACAATGTCTGCAGCACTAGGTCGTTTGAGATGTCTGGGAACTCAACGAATGGATAATTTTCCAACTCTTAGGAAAATCCTTCTTTACTAGCATGTAAGGCTCTATCCCATGAAAAACAGCAGTGTTCTGAAGGTATATTGACTGTGCATTGGCCTCTAAACTGCAAAAATAGTCAGAGACAGTTTCATTAGCTATTTACATAACGGTAGCCAAGTTGGTTTGCCTGACCACTTCATTCACTGGAAGTAAACTTGCAAGCAAAAGTCACATGACTGAATCCAACCTATATTATATTCCACACTTAGAAAGAATGACTGACTGAAAAACCTTTAAATCCATGGATTTTCAGTGAACTAAATGGCAAGATCGTGGCTGCAGACTGTGACTGTATGGCAGGCCTTGGAGAGAGCTGTTCTCACATAGCGTCGTTGTTGTGGTCTATTGAAGCTGGAGTGAAACAAAAGGATTCACTGACAGTTAAAGAAAAAAATGTGTACTAGGTTCTTCCTACTGCTGTGAAAAAAGAAAAATAAAACGTCTCCTACTGAATCCTTTCTAAAGAAATGCCCAGATCAAGTTCCTAAGCCACAATCAAAAGTTCAAGACAAAGTTACAGGGAGATGGTAAGACCTTTTTCTCTATTTGAACGATTGGAACACCCAGAAACGGCACAAAAATTACCATATTTAAGACAGATTAAGCCTTGCCTACAGGAAAGACGGTGTCTGGTTGCCCCCCAGGAGAAATTATCACGTGATGCATGGCATGACGTGCAAGGGGTCTATAATCACTATTTACAGACCATCCAAATTATCTTTTTTTTTTTCACAGAGCTTGTGGCTTTACTTCTATCTCTCTGCAGGTTCCTCTAATTATATCTTAATAGGAAATTTTCCACATTTGATAACCCCACTAACCCGAAAACTAGTGATTTTAACTCTACTCTTAATTGTTCTAGCTTCGGTTCGTTAATTTTCCAACTCGCAACAAAGGCAATAATCTGATCTATTCTGCTTCAGTGGGATCATATCACAAAAGTCTCACTACCAGTTCCACCCATCTAAGTTAACCATCTCTGACCATAAATTTCTGCTTACTGATGTCTGTTCCCCTAAACAAGCTGTCAAAGACATTTAACCAAAATGACCTCACCAGGTTGATTTAAACTCCACAGTCCTGTGTGCCATGTCTCTCCTGCTGACCTGGTTGAGCATTACAGTGTGTCCCTTTCTGCTTAACATTCTAGCCCCTGAAGTCCTGAATAGTCTCTCTTGTCCACTCAGCACCATGGAACACCCTGGGTCTTCATCAGCTGAAAACCACAGGTGACTATCTTGAGCAACTCAAGATACTAAGACTGGTCTGGTTGTCACCTGCTTAGTTAAGAGCTTTCTCACTACTGCCCTTCCTATTATGCATAAATTATCATTTATTAAGAAGGTGACATGAGACCTCTCTTCTCTACAGTCAGAAACTTAGTTAACTGACACTCTCCAACAATCTATTGAACAATATTGAAAATGGAAGCTTTTCAAATTGGCACCATTTATCAGCAACTTACCTCATCTGCCTATGTTCCTGGTGAAATAACCTGGAGGGACAGTCCTTGTTTGCCACCTATTACCTCATTCTCTGTCTTCAAACCTCTTCAATGTTTCTCAGCTAATTCAGAAATTAAAGGCCTCTTCCAACCAGTTTGATTTATTACCTACAAGTATACTCAAAGCTGTCTGCCCTCCGATAACTGCAACAATTAACTCTTTTCTCACCTGTGGTATTGTACCCTCCTCAATAAAAACTGCTGCAGTTATACCTATTCTCAAAATCCTAGTTGTGACCCAAGTGACTTTAATATCCAAGGACCAATCTGCCATTCATCTCCAAAATACTGAAACAGATAGTAGCTCCACATCTCCAGTTGCATCCTGACACAGTAGCCTCTTTGAGCACTTTCCATCTGGTTTTTGATGAGAAAACAGCCCTGAAACTGCTCTAGTGAAAATCACAAATGACATCTTTGTGCTGCCAACTCAGCCTTACTGTCTATCCTCATCCCCCTCAACCTCAATGCTGCCTTCAACACACTCACCCAAAATATTTTGAAAATGCCTGGCTGGCATTGGAGTTGTTGGCATTGCTCATTTGTTGCTCACCTCCTACCTCACCAACAGACTTCTGAATATGAGATTCAGCAACAGACCTGTGAACCCCTGAGATCTCTGAATCTGATACCCCCTTTCCACCATCGCAAATCAGGTGCTAGTTTTAGTTGGAGCATGTGAGTCCCAATGGGTGTCTATGGTGGATGTGGTCCATGGTCTGTAGTGTCTTACCACAGGAACACTCAGCACTGGTGATGAATCCCCACTTATGGAGATCGTGTCCCGTTTTGCCTACTTTTGCTCTTGTTCTATTTAGGGTTACTCAGCATTTTCTAGTGAGAGTTGTTCCAATGGATAGGCTTTCAGTTTGGCTTAGCAGGGCCTCATTGGTTGGGCAGCAGTCACTCTCCCTCCACTTTTCCAATATTTCGGCCGTGGACTGTCTTCACTCCAAGTGAACATGGTCCATGGCTTAAAGATTGGAAAAAGTGGGTGCCTGGGGTCATTTTGGTTTTTGCATTGGTTTCTCATCAGAGGTGGGGCAATGTTGTGCCAGCCAGTCTACATAAAACGGGTAGGGGTGTTGCTTTTAATATGCCAGTGATTATCCGACATGATTTGTTTAGCTCTGGGTCGACTTTGTGTGCATGACACGATCTTGTCCATATTAATGAGCAATATTCTGGAGTGGAATAGCATAGTGCTAGAGCTGTTTATTTTAGAGTTTTAGGATCTGCTCCCCAGGTAGTGTTGGATAGATTGCTGAGGAGATTATTTCTAGGTGATAGTTTATATTTGAGTTCGTTTATATATTCTTTAAAGGATAGCGTTCTGTCAAGGGTAACACTTGGGTAGACTGGATGTGAATGGTTTTCCAGTTCTCTGTTGCCCCATCTGATATTTAATTTCCTATTTGCCTGATGGTTATTAAAGCGAGACTGCCTTTCGATTTCATAAAATCAGTGAAATGTAGTTCCCCCTGAAATTTGGTCATTGTGATATGTTTGTTTAATATCTCACAAAATATCAGGCCATTCTGTGCCTGGAAAGTTATTTAATTTGAGGGGATTCCCAAGCAAATAATGTGCATGAAATTGCCTGCTTCATGCAGTCAAGCAGACAGAGGAAGTCTTTGTGTGCATGGGCAGGTTTACCTTTGATTGTGTGCTGACAGTTGCATCATTTTTGTCACTAAACAAACAGCTGATCACATCAAGGTGCTCACTGACACTGGTATTTATTAGTTTGGTCTTGCATTTCCTTTTCTTCGCAACATAATGTCTTTTCTTCTTGCTTTCTGTTACTGTAGTCGGTCTTCCACATTTCATTCGCACACTCACATCCTTCATTTTTCTCTCCTGCTTCAAATTTGTATCCCACAGTGCCTTGCACAAACGGGGAAAGCCCACCACGTGATGCATCACGTAGTGTCTTGAATTGGGTCATGTTGAAGCAGGCAAAAATAGCAGCGAATTTAGGGCCACATGACCCTAATTTCATTAGTTGTTTTATTTAAAAAAAACTCATAAAATTGGAAGTATGTGATTTGAATTCAGTAACTTTCGGTCCACTAAACACAAAATAATTGGGTGTCAGGGAAAATTATTTCTATGACGTCCACTTGAAAAATCAGTCTACCTTTAAGCACAGCCATGTTCTGCTGGAGTTAGCATTCAGGTACCATTGTAGAGTGTTTTGGGTATTTGATAATCTTTCTTCCATTGTGAAGAAAGAGTCTGACTGTGTGGCAGTACAGAAGTCATCTGCATATATGAACCTGTGGCTGTTCTGGTACTGTGGTTAGTGATTTGTATAAATGTCAAACAACATAAGGGCCATTTCCATGAAGAATCACCAATTGACAAGAAGTGAACTATATTATGCAAACCATGGTGGTGTTCTGAACTGTTTAGGCCACTTTTAGTAGAAGTGTCCTGTGGTTCACTGTGTTCTCAGCAGCTGTAAGATTGATGAAAACTGTACTGGTGATTTTCTAGCTCCATCTTCGTGCTGTGGGGGTGAGCAGAGTGTTCCTAAACAGGGCTGCTTGGTAACTCAGGGGCTGCCGGACTGCACCGCTGCTTCCTTCAATGCTGAACGACCCTATGCCCTGAGCTGCCTGTGTACAGGTTTGTGACTGTAGCATGGGCACATCCTTGCCTGCTGGTTCGCCACTTCCCCATTGCCACAGGACTTTTTATGATTAGTCCAGAGTCTTGACTTGTGCAATACTTGGATTATAGTGAGGAAGGACTGACCGGGTAAATGCCAAACTCACTCTCTCATCCCGGACTTCCAAATCCAGTAGCAAGGCATGGCTAAGAGACCAGGATTCAGTGGGATGACCAGGGCGATCTGTGTGTCACGCCATGCTCTAAGATGCCCATCCCACAGCTATGCAGGTTTGAATTTGGGGTTTCCTTCCCCTAGACAGACTGCCTTCCAAGGCTAACGAGCTCCGTCTACTCGTGTGCTATTTGCCCATAGCTGGGGGTCGTGTCCACACGCCTGTGGGCCGTGCATGCCGCATGTCTGGGAGCCAGACCTCCTTAGGGGCTCCCTGCAGTTTAGCCTGGGGCCTTGCAGTGCCCAGTTTCCATCTGTAGCCATGTGGAGGCACTGCATAGGACTTGCTGTCGAGAGGTTATGTACTGGTAGAAGAGACTTAGGCACTTGGCTCTTTTTTTGCAGTGATTTGCAGCAGCTCTGCTAGCCAGCGGTAAGAGCTGAAAGCGAGAGGTGGCAAGCACACTAACACCACCTACATACTAGACACATCACACAGATATTTACAGAACAACATAAGGGCCTGTGGCAGTGGGGTCGTAGCCAAGCAGCAGTCTGTGAATGGAGAGCGGGGTTAGGGAAGGTAAGTCATTCCACTGCTGTCAATTAATGTGTGTGTGTGTGTGTGTTTGTTACAGGGACGGAGCGTAAAAAGAGGGGGAGAGCAGAGAAAAGAGGCTCCTTCCCGACCACAACGCATGTGAGTGAAAGCTGAAAAGCTAAAATAAGCGAAATAGTTTGTGTGTGACCATCAACTCTCGCCTGCTGTGCTTCTGTGCTCCACCCACATCAGGAACTGCTACAGTGGTGCCGAAACCCAGGACGCACAGAAGAGAGTTACCCCATGGAGTCCTCCCCATTCGAAGAGCTCATCCTTGCCCTTGCTACCACCCAGCAGAACCAGTATCAAGCGCTGATCGCCCTCTGAAAGGAACAAGAGCAATGCTTCAAAGCCTTGATGCTGGCCCAGCAGGAAGATCGCCAGGCTTTCCGGCATCTGCTTGCATCAGCAGGGGCATCGACCATCACCGCAGCCGGCACCCTTACAAAGATGGGCCCGCAGGACGATCCAGAAGTGTTCCTGGCGCTCTTCGAGCAAGCAGCCGAGGCATGGGGGTGGCCACTGGAACAGCACGCCTCTTCCCGCTCCTGACTCGTGAGGCGCAGCTCGCAGCGCAGCAGCTCCCTGCTGACTGGTGTATGCTGACCTGAGGAAAGCCATCCTGCAGCAGGTCGGCTGCTCCCTGGAACAACATCGCCAGCGCTTCCGGACGCTGGCATTGGAGGAGGTCGGCTGGCCATTTGCATTCGGCCAGCATCTCCAGGACGCCTGGTGAGCTTCTTCTCCGGGACGCCTGGTGAGCTTCTTGCTGGGCCAGCATCAAGGCTTCGAAGCGTTGCTCTTGTTCCTTTCAGAGGGCAATCAGCTGGTTCTGCTGGGTGGTAGCAAGGGCAAGGATGAGCTCTTCAAATGGGGAGGACTCCATGGGGTAGCTCCCTTCTGTGCATCCCGGGTTTCGGCACCACTGTAGCAGTTCCTGATGTGGGTGGAGCACAGAAGCATGGCAGGTGAGAGTTGGTCACACACAAACTCTTTATTTCGCTTATTTTAGCTTTTCAGCTTTCACTCACTCACTCACTCACTCACTCTACACGCACACATGTGTTGTGGTCGGGAGGGAGCCTCTTTTCTCTGCCCTCCCCCTCCTTTTATGCTCCGTCCCTGTAACACACACACGCGTGGTCGCCTCACAGCAAGAAGGTTCTGGGTTCGAACCCAGCGGCTGGCAAGGGCCTTTGTATGTGGAGTTTGCATGTTCTCCCCGTGTCTGTGTGGGTTTCCTCCAGGTGCTCCAGTTTCTCCCACAATCCAAAGACACTCAGGTTAGGTTAATATGTGACGGCCTTGGGCTAAGGTGCCCTTGAGCGAGGCACCTAACTCCCAACTGCTCCCCGGATGCTGTTAGCATGGCTGCCCACTGCTCTGGGTATGTGTGTGTGCATGTGTGTTCACTGCTTTAGATGGGTTAAATGCAGAGAGGAAATTTCACAAGTCTGTGATGCATAAAGTTTCTTTCTTTCTTTCACACACACATTAATTGACAGCAGGTGGAATGACTTAGCCACTTACTTCCCTGACCCCGCCCTCCATTCACAGACTGCTGCTTGGCCATGCCCCCACTGCCACAGGGCCATTTCCATGAAGAATCACGGATTGGCAAGAAGTAACTATATTATGCAAACCATGATGGTGTTCTGAACTGTTTAGATCACTTTTAGTAGAAGTGCTCTGTAGTTCACTGTGCCATAAGCAGCTGTGATTTAGGACAAATCCTGCAGACTGTCGACAAGTTCACCTACCTTGGCAGTACATTCTGAAAAGCAGTTAACATCGACAAAGAGGTCAACAGCAGAATCTCCAAAGCCAGCACTGCCTTTGGCAGACTATGGAAAAACATACAAGTGCAGGAGTATTAGCCGTACCACCAAGCTGAAGGTTTACCGAGCAGTTGCTCTCACAATCCTACTATATGCTTGCTAGTCTTGGACTATTTACTGGAGACACGCAAGACAACTCGATCACTTCCACATGAGATGCCATCGTAGCATCATGCATGTCCGATGGCAAGAAAAGATCCTGGATACTAAAGTGCTTCAGTGGGCCAACATCCCAAGCCTCTTCACCCTCTTGCAAAAGGTGCAGGTAAGATGGGCTGGGCATGTCAGCCACATGCCTGACCACTGCATCCCAAAGTAACTGCTATATGGTGAGCTCAGCAGGGGCAAGTGCTCAGTTGGCAGACAAAAGAAGAGGTTCAAAGACTGCCTCAAATCATCATTGAAGGACCTTAATATTGATGTCAACACCTGGGAACTACTTGTCCAAAGTCGATCAAAGTGGTGCAGTCAAATCCACACCGGTGCCCACAATGCTGAGAACAAAAAAACCCACTCCTGCAGCCCGGAAAATGAGAAATAACACTTCCCAGAGCACCACAGCCACCCATCCATGTACAACATGTGGGAGAGTTTTCCGGGCCCGCATTGGACTTGTTAGCCATCTGTGGACCCACCAGCCCAGTCTATGGTCATCCTTGATGATGAGGAACGAACAACAACTGGTGATTTTGGTAAAAGGATAAAAAAAAAATTGTTGAGTTGCATAAAGCTTGAAAGGGTTACAAAGCAATATCAGTGAGTTTTAATATTCATCAGTCCACAGTTGAGATGATTTAGTATTGTGGCTAGTCTCCCTAAAAGTGGGCATCCAGCCAAGATTACGCCAAAGGCCCAACACAGAATCCTCAATGAGGTAAAAAAGAACTCGAGTAACCACTACAAGCTTGAAGGAATCATTGGAACTGGTTATACCATAGGCAAATCATTGAAAAGGCAGGGTATTTGTAGCAGAACACCATGGAGGAAAATGTTGCTCTCTAAAAAAAAAAAATCATCGCTGTGTTCCTGAAGTTTGCCAAAAAGCACCTCGACATTCCACAACACTTCTGGGAAAATGTTTTGTGGACCAATTCATGCAGTTATCTATTCAGCCAATCATGTGGCAACAGTGCAGTGCATAAAATTGTGCAGATCCAGACCAGCAGCTTTGGGTAATGATCATCAGAATGGGGAAAAAATATTATCTCACTGATTTTGACCATGGCATAATTGGTGGTACCAGACGGGTGGGTCTGAGTATTTCTATAACTGCTGATCTGGGATTTTCATGCATAACAGTCTCTAGAGTTTATTCAGAAAAAATGCAATAAAGAAGAAACATTCAGTGAGTGGCTGTTCTGCAGACAGAAACACCTTGGTGATGAGATCAATGGGGAATGGTCAGACTGGTTTGAGCTGACAGAAAGCCTATAGTAACTCAGGTAACCACTCTGTATAATTGTGGTGAGCAAAAAAGCATCTCAGAATGTATATGTTGAATCTTTAGGCAGATGGGCTACAACAGCAGAAGACCATGTCAGCTTCCACCGTCCATCAATCAAGCACAGAAAACTGAGGCTGCAGTGTGCATAGGCTCACCAAAATTGGACAGTTGAAAACTGGAAAAATGTAGCCTGGTCTGATGAATCCTGACTTCTGCTGAGGTAGACAGATGGCAGGTTCAGAATTTGGCACCAACAGCATGAATCAATGGACCCAACCTGTTTTATGTCAACAGTCCAGGCTGATGGAGGTGGTGTAATAGCATGGAGAATGCTTTCTTTGCACATGTTGGGCCCCTTAATACCAGTCAGTTATCATTTGAATGCCACAGCCTGTGAGTATTGTTGCGAACCATGTGCATGGTCACAAATGGCTACTTTCCAGCATGATAATGCAACCATGCCATGAAGTAAAAGTCATCTCAAACCGGTTTCATAAAGACGAGTTCATTGTTCTTCGGTGGCCTTCACAGTCACTGGATCTGAATCCAACAGAACACCTTTGTGATGTGGAAGACCGAGAGATCTGAGCATGAAAGCGCACCTGAAAAATCTGCAGGATGTGTGAGATTCAATCATGTCAACATGGACCACAATCTCAAAAGAATGTTTCTAACATCTTGTGGAATCAATGATAAGAATTGAAGCTGTTTTGAGAGCAAAGGAACGCCCTTCCTACAACCCCGATCCCAACAAAATTGGGACACTGGAAAATGTCAACAAAATCCGAATGCAATGATTTGCCAATCCTTTTTCAATCTATATTCAATTGAATACAATACAAAGACAAGATATTTAATGTTCAAACTGAAACTTAATTTTTTTTTTTGTAAACATACATTCATCCTGAATTTGATGCCTGCGACATGTTCCAAAACAGTTGGGACAAAGGCATGTTTACCACTGTGTTAGATCACCATTTCTTTTAACAACACTCAGTAAGCATGTGGGAATTGAGGACAATAATCATTTAAATTTTGAACATGAATTCTTTCCAATTCTTGTTTGACTTCAGTTGCAAAACAGTTTGTCATATTTTGTGCTTCATAAGTGGTCACTTTTTCCACTTTTTCAATGGAAGGCAGGCAGGCCAGTTTAGCACCCACGTTCTTTTACTATGAAGCCACACTGTTGTAACACATGCAGAATGTGGCTTTGCATTGTTTTGCAGGAATAAGCAGGGACATCCCTGAAAAAGACGTCATCTGGATGACCGCATCTGTTGCTCCAAAACCTGTATGTACCTTACAGCATTAATCATGCCTTTACAGATGTGCAAGTTACTCATGCCATGGGCACTGACACACCCCCATATCATCTGAGATAACAGATACCATCACAGATTGCTGGTAACAATCTGGATGGTCCTTTTCCTCTTTAGCCTGGAGGACACAACATCCATGGATTCTAAAAACATTTCAAAATTTGAACTTGTCAGGCTACAGCACACTTTTCCACTTTGCATGAGTCCATCTCAGATGAGCTCGTGCTCTGAGAAATCGGCAGGGTTTTCTGGATGTTGTTTATTTATGGCGCTTGCTTTAAATGGTAGATGCAGCGATGAACTGTGTTTACCAACAACAGTTCTCCAAATTGTTCTAGAGCCCATGTAGTAATATATCCTTTTTACGATCATGTTGGTTTTTAATGCAGTGCTGTCTGAAGGGCTGAAGGTCATGGTCTTTCAATGTTGGTTTTCGTCCTTGCCCCTTACGTGCTGTGATTTTTCTCTGGATTTTCTGTACGTAAGGGGCAAGGCCATTCTCTGAATGAAGAATGAGTGTTGAATATGGTTTACAATATTGCATGTTGTCAAGACGTCACACATCGGCACTGAGGCGAATAACCAATGAAAGAGCTTTCTGCTGCGCATGCTCAGAATCATTTCTTTGTTCACTGGGAAAGAGAAAGACTAGGCTAATCCAGTGCTATGATTAGCTATGCTATAATTAAGCACTAAATCCATCCATCCATTATCCATAACCTCTTATCTTGTGCAGGGTCGCAGGCAAGCTGGAGCCTATCCCAGCTGACTATGAGCAAGAGGTGGGGTACACCCTGGATAAGTCACCAGGTCATTGCAGAACTGATGCATAGAGACAAATAAGGCCAAAAAAAAATAGTGTGTTTCAGGTAACATGAAATTTTAAAATAGGGTCGGTAGGTAGGAAAAACTTTTTTTTTTCTTAAATTTTT
>JAPEKO010000027.1:20953061-20964746 GCA_027576075.1 Cathorops hypophthalmus
AATGATACATTTTCTCAGTTTAAACATTTGATATGTCATCTATGTTCTATTCTGAATAAAATATGGAATTTTGAAACGTCCACATCATTGCATTCCATTTTTATTTACAATTTGTACTTTGTCCCAACTTTTTTGGAATCGGGGTTGTACTTAGCAAAAGTGAACGCTGTCAAAAAAGTTAAATATTCGAGTTGTAAAACAATATTCACAGTCTTATGCATAATAACACTAATTTATCGGAAAGTTTCTCTACATTACACTAGCATCTCCACCTCTTTGCTTTTTCCTCATGCCTGTATATTTTAACCCTATTTTTCAGTCATATTCACATTTCATTTACCCACTATTATTCATTTCAGCACAATTAAAAGTATTTTCTATACATTTTACATATTTGAATTTGAACAAGGCAGATTAATTAAAATGTGTCTAAGAAAAATGTGTGTTTTTTTTTTTTTTTACAAGTGTGGAAATACATCTGCACATTTCATTACACATAGCTATAGGTGTGCTCGATTAGTAAAAGCACAGATGTGCAGGGCCTGAGATTCCGGAGTACAGGTGACTCTTAAGACATTGTAGTGAAAATTCAGCACTCACTTCACCCGCTGTTCCTCTAACTGTCTCAGCTCTTCATCCCGATGCAGCACCCCTAAGATCAGTTCTCTCTCAGAGTCAGTCAAGAAAGACATGTTGATGGTCTCCATGGCTTGCACCATCTCAACCTGTCCAAGCTTCCTGCTTACTCACAAACAGCCAGTACTGAAAGAAAATAAAAGAAAAGGAGGGAAGCCAGGAAAAAAGAAACTTACACTTGGTTTTAAAATACATCTTGGGCGACTGGATCACAAGCAGACGGTGATGAACACAAATGTAAACAACCACCAAGACACATTTAGTACACCTTCACTCAAATCATTTGCTGATGTGTTCCAAAATGCATTTGACCACATATCTTTTGTAATGTAAATGCTAAACACATCCTGATGCATCCTTAACAAAGACATAAGAAAAGCGATGGAGGCAGCAATGAAATCTGAACATAAGTAGCCTGCTGGACACCTTGGAGATGCATTTTAAAAACCAAGTGTAAACAAGGCCTCAGACTTAACCCCAGATAGTCCGGGTCAGGAATGAACACATTCACAGCACACTTTCAAATATTCATCAGTCCAGCCCCAAAAATGTGTACTCATGTTTGCAACAAATCAGAATCAAGTTTATTGCCAAGTACATTCTCACAAGAAATTTGCTTTGGTGGTTAGTGCTTGAACATTTAAGATAAAATAATTTTAAAAATAGTTATATAAAAATATAATTAAAAAATAAGAATATAAGATATGCAAATTTGAAAAGTGGACATATTTAAGGGGTATGTGCATGGGTTGTTTTGAAGTCCAAGCTGTACTGCACATCTTGGAATGTGCAAAAATAGATCACAGGATGAAGAGTCATGACATGAATGTGCGAGAATATATGCAATAGGTTAAATAAATAGCCAAACTGTAGTGTGTGTGCTGGAACGTGCAGAAAAAGTTCATAGACTGAAGATGCAGGACATGAACAAGATAGAACAAGATGCTTTGTGATTATTTTTTTAAACTAGTAGGTCTATACAGCTGCAGCAACAAAATAAGGGTCAATGTTTAAGATTATGAGGCTCTGTGGCCTATTTATCATGCATTTAATACTTAGGAATACAATTGGCATAAAATGATTTTCTGCTTATGTTGATGTAATCCTGGTGGTATAAACTTCACATGAAACGGAAAAGACTTTGTGCAATGATCTGTGTTTTCTGATTTATAATAAAGCTTGGACTTGTTCACTTGGCACTGTGTTGCCCGCAGGAGGAAAGCTGGGGCCCAGAGAATGTTGTTGTAGTTCCTTACCGCCATCTTTCTTCCCAGAGGAGTAGAATAAAGAGGCAGTGGAGGGAACACAATGTGGGAATCATTCTACAGAGATACACCAGCACACCAATCAAAATTAGGTATTTGTTTAACCTTTCTCATATCTAATGCTTTCAAGGCCAAGTTTTCCATTTTATTAATAATACTGCATCACCTATAAGTTTCACTGTTATTTCAACTATAGTTTATAAGCAGATTTAGATTAAGAAATAAAACCAGAGAATTGGTGTTAAATTTACAGCGCTGTGAAACAATGTTTGTATCATAGGTCTAATCTTTCCAAGATGTTTGCTATGATGGAAAAAAGACCAGAAACATTGACAATGTTTAAAAAGCAAACAAAGTCGTGCAGAGCATGATGCTTGTGAAAATCACAAAGAAACGGAAGTTATGGCTAACTAGGTGTTTTTACAAGATTTGACCTTAGTGACCTTGATCCACCAAAAACTAATGATGTCTTTGTGTGACCCTAGGGAGTTGTCCTGTGCATTTTGGTGAAGATTGGTCAAGAAGTGATGACACTAGAGCACCAACAAACAAACAAATCAACATGCTTGCAAAAATCTCAGATTTTCGCAAGTAAAAAACCCTTTGCCTGTCAGCACAAAGTCTCTATGCATTGAAGATGTGAGGTTTTGTTCATTTTCACAGTCCGGAAATAAACACTCCTGATTTCGATGAATCTCATTTTGTGTTTTCTGGAAAAGCACGGTACTAATAACTAAAGTCAACAAAATATTGCTAATGTCAAAAGAAATGACACACGCTGCTTTGCACGAGCAGTGTGACCGAGTGTGCATGTGCATCTTTGTGATTATACAAATAGTGGAGACTCGTGCTGTTTAGGAAAAGGGTAGAAACCTGGACACGGTGCAGAGGAAGCATTTCTAATTTCAGTACTGATTTGAAAAATGACTTGTGTTAAAAAATACAAATAAATAAAAACTCCATTTATGCTTTGACTGTAAAATGTGCCATGAGTTTGCACATTGTGGCTGTAAATGTCAAATGGGTTAAAAGTCACCAGGTTCTCATAGGCAATGAGAAAAACAGCCAGGCCTAGGGGCATGGGAACAGGCTCAAACTTCTACTGGTTCTGAGAAACACTCCATGAGATGTCCAGGACTTTGTGCTGCTTAGCATTTGGACATGCTATAGCAGAGAAACTGGAGCAGGCAAGCAGTGTAATGAGAAAAGGAAAAGCAAACATCCCAGTGTTCCCACCCTGTAAAGACACAACCTCGGGTGGAGTTCTGTAGTTAACTTTTATTTAATTATGTCGCTTTGGGTGGTTAATCATCACTGGCACCAGTCAGTCAATCATACACTCTGTTTTAGGATTCAATAACCAAAGTGTGAAGAAAAGACAAAAATATTAAACCATTAGCCGTTAAAAGAATGAATAGAAATTGGTTTGGGGTCAGGAACACGTGTCCTATAACACTTAATGCCAAGGTTTTGTTCATTGTTTGAACACTTGTGGAAAGGTGAGAACGGTTGAGGAGTAAACAGTCCACCAGGAAAAACACCACACATTGTCAGGGATAGCGATGAAGCTTTTGAATTAAATAAAATTACAACCGCTAAACCAGATGACTTAAGGTGAACTTACTTGATTAGTCTCAAAGACTAAAAAAAAAAAAAACACCTACAGGATGTTACACAGAAAGAACAAATACATGCAGCATATACACAGACGTCCAAATTCTCTGTGTTCAGTTCATCCATTTGTATGTGTACATAATGTTCACTATTAGACTATTCTTATGAGTTTCTACTAGCAACATGTTCAGAAGTCAGGGGCTAAAGTACAACACACTACAATCCACACTGGTCAGTTGGAATCACATCGATGATGAATAAAAACGTTAGCCTTCTTCTTTACATCTTTAAGCAATTAATACATGTGATGTAGAGTGTGTGTTTTAAAAACACACACTTTGTCTTATAACAGTCTTTAACTTACCGACTTTTGCTGAGATGTTTATGTACTGTCTCTCTCTTCCTTACGAACTTGACTTTCAGCTCTGGCTTAAAAAAAAAAAAGCCTGTACAATGCCGGAAGATGGGAAAACTTCCTAGCGCGCGCACGCTCTCTCTCTCTCTCTCTCTCACACACACACACACAGAGCATTAGCAGGTGCACATATAAACACACCCATGTCCTGTAGCTGCTCTGGTTCCACATCTGAGTAAGTGATTAAAACACACTGTTTCTTAGTTTATTCTCACAACAGTTTTCTCACACCTTCAACACGAAAACAGAATTAAAAGACGATATTCTAATTAAATGACTTGTATACTATAAAATAACTACGTGCAAGAATGCTAAAACACTGCACACACAACACACACAGAGTAGCTTGTTATTTCACTGCTCATTGGAAAATTCAAATGAGTGCTCCAAGACACACAGCCACTGTAATGATTTGTTTACTATTATCTTACTGGTGACTAGCTTGCATTCTGTGGTACATGATGGTGCTAAGCAAAGTCTGAACTTTTTAAAATTTATTTCATAAAAAAAAGAAAAAGAAAATAAAGTTAGTTGCATGCAAAAAGAAGACAATTTATTTGACGGGTCTACACTCCAAATCCAATACTATGTGATTTATGTGTGGTGCATAGGACTTCACATGCTCTATATGCTTAATGCTGGTCCTCCACTCAGCTCTAGTGATGTCTCTTAGAAGTGTGGTGATGTGGCTTGCTGTGTTTTTGGCCCAGTTATTCCACACTTCTCTGTCTCTAGAAATTTTTAGAGATTCGTTTACTGGTCCCTCTCCCTCGTTCAGTGACTTGGAAGATGGCTGAAGATTCTGATGCTGAATTGGTGTGGTGACATTGTTGTGGATATGTAATATTCCACCGGTGTCCCTCCGCAGGAGACGGCATGCCACAGGCCAGCCCTCTTCAGAACTTGGTATCAGACCTAGATTCACTCGGTCAGCTAGGTCATGCAGTGACAGCTAGACAGAGTGTAAAGAAAGCATTTAATTCAAAGCAGGTCTAATGTATTTATTATGAATACTGAATATAATGCAATTCTGCACTCTTTTGCGTTGGCCTCATGCGCCTGAGGACATGCTGCATTACCTTTTACATTACTGGCATAAATTTAATCTATATGATTTAATGGTTGGCAATTCAGTTAATGGTACATTTTATTTAGACTTATTCAGTACCATTTCATTTAGTAACCTGTTATTTAATTCTGCCAAGATGCTGCAAGACAAATCATATCCTGCTTATTAGCTGGTTTATGGAAATGGAGCAGAACTCTGAATAATGATAATTATAGGCAAAAACTCACTTCATTTAAGTACTTAAGAATTAGTGGATTTCCAGCTCTTTTGAAATTACCCCTTCTCACAGTTAACTTTGCATTTTTTCCTCCTGTAGCCATGAATAAATATCATTCAGCGAAATAATTTGCAGGTGTAATCAGAGAAAAAAACAGACTACTGCATTTTAGTTGACTGTGTTAATAGTCTGTTGCCACTGTCAACAAAATGACAGCTTTTTGAAAGGAAAAATTGCAATGTGTTGGCAATGTGTGATATTAGAATATCATATATTCTAATATCGCTGTGGGCCAATTAATGTCTGGCTCTGGGACCACACTGTGGACACCCCTGCTTTAAAGCATCGTGTCATTAACTTTGCAAGAAAAAAAAAAATATTTAGGCACTGCCTAAAAGTGGAGCTCTGAATGAATGCACAAGCAAAATATTTACAAGGGGACAAAATTAACCTGAATAGAATAATAACATATGAACCATCAAATTGTGTAGTGTATTTAATGTCAATAAATTGCTGCATTTTCTTGCGACAGTGATACCACTAATAAGAGGTATCACAGTTATGAATACATATTTGTTGCTTTCTTTGATATCTCATGCCATGCACCAGAAACAACACCATGACATTTATTGGTGTGACTCTGCTGGGTACCTGGAGGACAGCAGTGAACCAGCACTTTCACTTTACATCATAACTATATACAGTAGTTCCGATCAAATATCAAACTTGATATGTCAAACAGTTGTCTGGTTACATCTTTCATGACTCGCCGGTTGCGCTTTCCAGGTTACCTAGTCTGGTACCTTATCAGTACCATGCCCACTTACCACTGGTGTCCCTTAAGGTCCATGGTCCGCTTCTCTTCCCCCTCTACGCCAAGTTTCTCGGCCCAGTTATCTCTGCTTATGATCTATCCTACCGCTGCGATGGTGGTGACACCCGTTTTTTTTCTCTCTTTTCCTCCTTCTGACACACAGGTCTCTGCTCGCATCTCTGCATGACATCCAGTGTTGGCTGGACAACCATCACTTGAAGCTCAACCCAGACAAGATGGAAGTAATCTACATTCCCGCTCCATCCTTCCCATCCCTGGATGACATCATCTCTCTGGGAGACATCTCTATGTCACCTTCACCCAGGGTGAAGAACCTAGGGGTGGTGTTCATGACAGACTCTCCTCCCCAGTGAACATCAATGCAATGACCCAGACCCACCTACTCTACTCAGCTCCTGGTCTAAGCACTGATCCTTTCTCCTTGCTGGCCTCCCAGCATCTGCCATCTAGAACACTGCAGCCCGCTGCCCGCCTGCTCTACAACCTCCCTCATTCCTCCCATGTTACTTCTCTGCTTGCCCCCCTGCATTGGCTACCTATCACAGCTCGCATCACATTTAAGACATTGTTGCTAGCTTACCAGGCTGTCAAGGGGTTAGGGCCAGCATATATCCAGATCTGCCCCTACATGCCATTCCTATGCTTCACTACTACTGGTTGCCTGGCCCCTCTTCTTCTCCACTCCTGCCCAGCCTGCTCAAGACTGCTGTCTGTCTTGGCTCCCTGTTGGTGGAATGACCTTCCCATTGAGGTCAGAACTGCCGACTCCCTGACCACCTTCAAGTGCAGACTGAAGCCTCACCTCTTCAGGCTGCACCTCTCCCCTGCTTTCCTTCCCCCTGTGTAACTGTGTATTGGTCTTGACCAACCCAGGCTGTGTACTTTCTAGCCTGGGGTTAACTATTGAAGTTTTATTTTTCTCTATTTAGTTGTACTTTGTCAACTCGTTTGTATGGTTGAATTGTTTTCCTTGGCTGTTTGCTGAGTATTGTGACTTAAACAGAATATCACACTCTTATTCTGTCATTTGTTCAGGTGGCACTAGAACTTTCTTGTGTAGAAGTTCAGCATTTCTTGTACCTGACTTTTGTACTTGTATATCACACTGGATAAGTGCATTTGCTAAATGCAATGTAATTTAACGTTCACGTATGTTGGCGGTTAGAATGCGCACGCCATTAGGACTAAATAGCATGCACCTGTTCCTGATTATAACACAATCACAGTGCACATATATAAGGACTCTCAGTAACACCCAGACTTTGCAAAAACCTTGTATTTTGTATCACTTTTCTGGTTTTGACCATTATATTATCTCAGATATCCAGTCTATACCTCACTTGACCACTGCCTATTTTCAACTCTGCCTTTGTCTACATTTTGGATCTGTTTGCTTGCGTGTTTTCAATAAAACTCTTGTTGCACTTTCATCTATCTACCACCTTTGCATGACAGTAAGTGTCCAATAAACTAGTTGACTAACAAAACTGTTTTCACTAGTTTTATATGAAACTGTCGTTAATTTTCCATAAAATGTCTTAGTAAATAATCCTACATTATTTTTTAAAAAGGAAATTAAAAATAACCATTGTATAAAACCCCACTTATCTTATGTAAATAAAGATACAAATTTGTATTGTACAGTGGTCAAGTGTTTATAAGATACATTGCCATGCACTTAGTCAGGTTTCTGTGGTGGTACACATATGCTGTTCATATGGACATTGTGCGGTCAAGATATCAAAAAATAAGGTTGATGCATTTCTCTTAAGTATGGGGCTCCACTACATGTGTACCAGGAGCTCTGCTATCCCTTTAAGGATAAAAAATAAAATATCTGGCCAACTAATAGCTGTTATTAAAAACAAGGGGGCAGTGTAGCCACTTGGCAGCCCCAGGTTCCCTGGTTCAACCCTAAACTCTGGTTACTGTCTGTGTGGAGTTTCACATGTTCTCCCTGTATCTGCTGGGTTTCCTCAAGGTTATCTAGTTTCCTCCCACTAATTGTTGGTAGATGAAGTGGCTTTGCTAAATTTCTTTAAGTGTGAATGAGTATGTATACATACATGATGCCCTGAGATGGACTGATATTCAAACTACAGTGTATTTCTGCCCTCTTGCTCACAATTCCCAGGGGCTCATGACCTACAGTGATCCTGGCCAGGATAAAAGCATTTACTGAAGATAAATGGATGAAGTGTACCATTTCCATTTTAGTAAGGAATAAAATATTCTTATAGGAAAGTGGAGAAATGTTTTTTTTTTTCCTTATACCACAGCAATTTGCCAAAGACTTTATTTATTAAATAATGACATATTGAATCAGTTTATAGCTATGTTTGGGAATGTCTATTAAACTAGATATTTTATGATTTATGTTGTAGCAGCAATAAATTAATCAGCCTCTTTCTCCTGAAGCTGATAAATCAGGAAAAACGAAGCTTGTCATGTTACAGGGAAACTGGAAGGTACAAAAGTCCTGAAGACTTTACCATGTCAGAAATCAGGCTAACACAAAGCAATGACACTTGAAAACTCAACCTTTCCTTCAGCATATCAAAGATTAGTTGTATTTTTTGTTAAATAACAGCATGTTTTTAATCCATATTATTAGACTTGATTATATGGAGTGCCAGCCAAACAAATTCCTTCAAAGCAGATTAAATAAGTTACTATATAGGAATAATAGAACAAGTACATTGCAGTTATTTAGCAGATGCTCTTATCCAGAACGATGTACAACATACCCGGATTAACCTGGGGAGCAGTTGGGGGTTAGGTGCTCAACCCCTCAACCTTGGGGCTCAAGGACATTTCAGGGAAGTGCTGCTGGTCCAGGAAATCGAACCAGCGACCTTTTGGTCCCAAAGCTGCTTCTCAAACCATTAGGCCATAGCTTCCCATTAATGTGAACCTGTGAGTTGCCTTGCAGAAAGTGCAGGGCTTGAAATTTGCGGTGGTCCGGTCGCCCAAGGCAACTCAATTTGTCATTTGGTGAGTAATTCCCGTCACTAGCCAGCCCCGCTGGCGAGTTGAAAAAAAAAAAAAGATAGATGAAGCGAAGATTCAGACACACCGTCAACTAAAGCCGCCACATATTAAGCACGTGCTGTGTCGGTGTTAATCGATGTATTTATCGGCAGGACGGTCAGGCTGTCGTTTTTTTCACTACTGCGCATGCATATAACAGACATCCCAAGTCTCTCGGAAGTTCCGGGAGTCTGCCGCATATTGATAGTGGCTCCCTGATGCCCGCAAATTGGATAATATCTCCTGGAATCTAGATCAAGCGAGCAAGAGCGTGCACGCGAAACAATGTCTGCATCGCACATATGACGGAGTGCGCAAGGGAGATTGCGTGTGTGCCTGTTCATGAAGCGCATGCTAGACAAATAGCATCCTGATTGGTTTACAGACATCCCAACCTGCAGACCGGGGAAAAAAGTCCAACATATTTATTTATTATTTGTTGATATATTATGGTGCTCTGTGTTGTTCTCATTTACGTATATAACAACAGTATCAAAATACTCTGGTTCTTGAAATAAATGCACATTAGTCATGAACAATGGTAACTACTCTCTTTTGTGTTATTTTTGACAGAAGTAAAATCAGGGGTGAAAGGAAGCTGGTCCTGGCCGGCCCAGCGTACCACTAAAAGATTTGGCCATACCGGAAAGAAAAATATACTGTCTCTGAAAAAAAAAAATGCACTTTCAGCATAACACACCTGCTAACGTCAATTCACCAAAAGCAACACGTTTTCCTCAATATACATTGCATATAACTCGTTCTGACCTGTCTCTGAACTATGTCTGAAGTGAATTTCTTCTGTGTTTCACTCAACAGAACAAAGTGTTTTAGTAGACAGAATGTCCAAAATGAAAAGTTAGTTTTCAACTGTTCGGCTAATAAAAATTTTATTAAAACGATTGTGTTGTTGAAATGATGTGTGTGCAATTTATCATCAAAAATTGATACAGGTGGATGAAAGAGTGATAGTGCGATAAAGTACTATACTAGTACTACTGAGCGATAAGAAGTCCTAGTGAATGCTTGATAAGTAAACAGTAATAAATAATTAGGTGTATTTTACGGCGCACGCACTATAACTCAAAATAATAGGAACAGCAAGAAAAAAATATATGAATTTCGAGCCATGTATGTATGTATGTATGTATGTATTCTGGAAGTGCTACACCATGCTAATATGACAATGCAAGGCTAAGTTTCACCTAGCTACGGTGAATTTTCACTTGTGTGACTAAATAAAATATAAAACAGATGTGGTACATTTACCAATTGAGACACTATAGTGTCTGTTCAACATAAAATATCAGTCAGTCATGGACTGTGGGTGGCACAGTGATTAGCACGGTCACCTCACAATAAGAACATCCTGGGTTTGAACCTCATAGCTGACAGGAGCTTTTCTGTGTGGAGTTTGCATGGTCTTCCCGTGCCCATGTGGGTTTCCTTCCACAGTCAGGTGGATTTGGTCAGCTGGCTACTCTAAACGGCCCAAAGGTGTGAATGGCTGTTCATCTCTGTCTTAGCCCTGTGAAAGATTGGCGACCTGCCAAGGTTGTACCCTGCCTGTCATCCAAAGTCAGCTGGGATTGGCTCCAGCTTCCCTTGTGACCATGGCAGATAAGCGATGTAGATAATGGATGGATGGGTTGGGGCAGTATCAGCAACTTCTTAAACTCATGAGCAGAGCTGAGAGGATGGAAATCTCATTGCGCACTCACTTACCCTATGTGTAACCCTTTCTTATAAGAGATTCGCTCTATGCCTGGAGAACTGCTACTTGAAAACTGATCCATTCATATTTTACTTTATTAAATAATGTAAATGTTGTTCATCTATTCTTGTTATCCCATTTAAGCCCAATGTGTTCAAACATTTTACTGCATAAGATAAATATACTTTAGCTGAATTTGACTATGGTATGACATAGCCCCTGATCCTGGGACCTAATAACAAACATCTGAATGGTGATTGCTGCGAAAAGTATTCTGTTGCATCGGTGTTCAATGGGAACAAACAATTGCTAGACAGACTTTTTTTTTTTTTATTTTAGTGATGAAATTAGGGGTGTTAAGCAGGCTTAGTACCTACCTGAGGCACCTGAAGAAGGGTTGAGCACAAGAGGGCTTGTGGACAGAGTGGTCAAGACTGTAGCTGCCATCACCTCCTTATCAGCATGGCCTGAGGGTTTCCTATGGATGACACAGAGAAAGAGAGGATCAAGCCTGTCATTAAAATACTTAAGTGGCAAGGTATCAAAACGGAGCAGTTGGGGGCCTTGCTCAAGGGCACTTCAGCCCAACCTCAGGCCATGACTGCCCCATGTTACCCTAACCGCATGTCTTTGGACTGTGGGGAAAACCGGAGCAAACCCACGCAGACACAGGGAGAACGTGCAAACTCCACACAGAAAGGCCCCTGTCGGCCACTGGGCTCGAACCCAGAACCTTCTTGCTGTGAGACGACAGTGCTCACCACTCCACCACCGTGCCGCCCCAAATGTGGACATGTTTACAGTAAATCACTGCACAGTAGGGTGCATCAGTTGCCCTCACTTTCGTAAAATCTGATGCATTTTTGTTTGGGTGTTCCTTTTCACCAATA
>JAPEKO010000027.1:21216369-21227767 GCA_027576075.1 Cathorops hypophthalmus
AGGAAACCCATGCGGACACGGGGAGAACATGCAAACTCCACACAGAAAGGCCCTTGCTGGCCACGGGGCTCGAACCCCGACCTTCTTGCTGTGTGCTGCCCCACTTGTCTAGTGTCTGAATTATTTTTATATGTTTACCCCCTGTGTTTTGTTTGTTCCTTGCCTTTTATGTACAACTGTAAAAAGCTTGACTTTCTGTAGTTTTGTGTTGATTTCTGGTTTTGACCCCGTGTCTGCTCCCTTAATTACTAATTACAGCAGTGTTTTGCTCCGTCTGCCTGGGTTATGAACTTTGCCCTTGACTTTGACAAGTTGCAAAGCGCACACACTATACACACACACACACACACACACACACACACACACACACACACACACACACACACACACACACACACACAGAGTCTGTGGATATAAGGTCACCTAGAGTGCATAACTACACAGGTCTGGGTCCCTCTGGAGTTTAGTGTCAGAATATTCAGTAAAAGCCATCGATATCATACAAGGCTATATGTTTCCAGTTTTGCTGCTATACAACACATTCCCATAACTATAATGGTGTGGTCTAATTTGAAAAGCATGCATTTCAAACATAGAATGTTGTTTTAGGTTTTTCAGTTTGGCCGTCAAAAAGTTTACTTGTGTTTTGAAATATAACTGTGGAAGTATAATACTGAAACCAAAACATGACTGCAATTTGGGTTTCTCATGTTTCTAATTTTTAAAAAAATATGCTGAATGAATGACAAAAGTTTCACTTGAGCAAGCCAAGAAAAACACGTCAGACACTGTTCCAGGAAAAGAGGAGTATTTTTCTTGAATCATAATCAATGTACTCTTTGTTAATTGGCTAAGGCTGGAGTGAAATGTGAACAAAAGTCATTGTAATGCACATGTAATACAAAGATTAAAATAATAACATCTGGAGTGTCTCAGTTATTGTTTTATATGCAATACACATAGGTTACAGTTTGCTGTAGTGTACATTTTTAGAAAGAGACAGATTGTAGGGTATGTTTGAACGTCCTGTGAAATTGGCTTTAAAAGTTCATGAGTCACTGATGAATGTAGACACAGAGAGAGAGAGAGAGAGAGAGAGAGAGAGCTCAGTCTACTTGATTCATGCATTGCAGTGACTGTAGCTGGCCAGGTGCGCCCTCTGTCCTGCTGCCTAGGGCATTTAAAGGGGTGTGTGTGTGTGTGTGTGTGTAAAAGCACATGGCTTCCAGTCACAGTCCTTCTGAAGGAGCTGGAGCACTGAGAGAGGCTATGGTATTTCATACCTGCCTCTATCCCATCTTCCCCGCTTCACTCCTGCACAATGGCCTCTCACATTACTGCAGTTTCTCACCTTGTTGAGCCCAAAACAAACACAGTGCAATGTGGAAAAAAGATCTCCTTTCCCCCAAGAGTGCGTGCGAGAGCTTCACCAGATGTTTATAAACCATAACTTTGAAATATAGCACTAAATGCTTATAGCCTGTCACGTTGTTTTAATGCTGAGAGGAAGACAAAAAATGCACTAATCATTTCCAGATGAGGATTTTTTTCCCTCTGTCTTCTTTTTTTTTCTGGACTGTCTCTCCCTCGGAGTAATCAGGCAGGAACGTGAGTGAACAAGCTTCATAAACTTGAAATATGCTTTGTGCTCTCTATTTTCTCTTCTTCAGGATTGACCCAATACCCCTCCCTCCCCCATCATGCTGAGAAAGAAGAAAACACTGAATAAATGTGGGCTATAGAAAACACACCAGCTCAAGAAGTAGCAGGGCAAATGGCTGTGGCAGGAGGGGCAGGAGGGCCAATGGGAAAATTACTGCTCTCTTGCTTATTACAAAAGTCTGACTGGAGTGTCCATTTTCCAGACTGTGGTTCCCATGCTGTGATTCTGTGATGAAAAGAATTGAACATTTATCATAATTTTTGCAGAAATAACAAAACAATCCAAACAAAACAGATTGCAGAAGAGAAAATCAGAAAATTAGGCAAACTGCAACACTGAATTGTTCCAGTGATTTTTATTTATTTTTGTATAATCCCCCCTCCCCCCAACATCTTAGTTTAGTGCCGGAAACGTCTCGATCTGGCACGAACTGTGCAGTGATTTCTGACTCTTGCTGTTTCAGTGTGAGGGGGCAAACGAAGGCTGCGGGGCTTTTGCGGTATTGCTATTAAAACTGTACACCCGAGACGACAGGAGTAATGGAGGAACACGCAGTTAACCTGCTGATCTGGAAGCCATTAGACCAGTCCAAGGCAAGACACAGGCCATGCAATCACCCATAGCAGATGGGACAGTGCTGAGTGAATGCTGCACTCTCTTTGTGAACTTTTGGAAGGCTTTTATATACTGTATAAAAATAACTATATTGTAGAAAACAAATCAAATAATGATATCTTTTTTTAGGGATGATTTCACCCTGGACAATCAGCTGAGCATTTACAGAATCAGGGTCTCCACTCATTAAAGTACACAACTACACACAATTCATGACAAGCACTAGCTCATGCAGCCTCTGTCATCATTCAGCATTTCTCCCTTACAGTTCCTTCTGATCTCTCCATGCTGGGAGCTAAATCACAGCCCTCTTCACCTCTCCAATAAGCACATAACACTCCAACAAACATGTACACTCAAACGTAATTGAGATACTTACATATATAAATTAGAAGTGCAAAGTTTGCTCCCTCTGGACACTGTGTTTCTTGGTCCTTGAGATTAAGCACTCATCTCTGTATTGACGTGTTGGCGTGGCTGTAGGTGTTTCGATTTAAGCCCAATCGATTCCTTTGAGTATCTAATGTAAGGGAGGCAGGCCATAAACACGTCAAATTAGTGGTAACAAATAGCGGCGTGCAAGCAGAAGGGGCTTGTTGAGATGTGCGAGAGGGACAATACATTAGGAAGAGTTATATGTGCATGCCCTCTCTGGCTCACCGGGGTTAAACAGCACCTTGGCAACCTCGGCTCCAAAGTGGATGGGGCCGTGTTGTGGTCACACACTGCTTCATTGGCTAAGCTTCAACAGCAACAAGCATAGATTATTGGCACTCTGTAGCTGATTTTTTGTGGGCAACAAGGCCTGTAAACACGACGCTTTCACAAGCCCTCCAGCCTGGAGGAGAGGAGCCAGGAGCTGGGCATGATCCCCGCCAAGAAGGGGGGTGGAGGGCCAGAAGTGAGGACAGAGGGACAGATATTTCACAATCAGACACACCACATAGATAGACAACAGAGATGAATGGACAGAGACAGAGAAAAAGAATGGGTTGCATAAAGATATACCCAGGAGGAGTGAGAACAAACTTGCAAATGAAATGAGTGTTCATTTAAAAAAATAAAAAATAAAACAGGCAAATCTCTCTCTCTCCTAATAAACCATAATTCCTTTCACAGGTATTTATATATTGTTTTAAGACCAACTGGAACATATTTCGTATCAAAAGTAAGTGGTCTTGTTATGTTTTGTGAAACTCAGTGCCACTCTCATTAAATTGCCTTAATTTCTGTCACTGTTTGCATTTTTACCAATTCAGCATTTAAATCCAGAATTGTCTCATTAAATTGCAAATCTTCCGTTTGCTCTCACTGATACACAACATTAATCACAAATTAGCTCGACTTGTGACTCTGCATTTCTCCCATTACAATATAATGGCACTTAATGATGCTTAGGAAACTTAATTAAATGAATAGAATATATAACATGTGAAGACGCCACCAAGCATCAATCAATGTGCTTCTGTCAATTGGATGCACAAGATTCCAGTCAGCCGAACATGACACCATCGTGACCCCATTAGGAGTGAATCAAGGGCTGATGTGGCTCTCTGCACATGTCCTTCAGAGCCAGAACAGTGTGCAACACCGATGACTGTTGTTGTGCAGCACTGATTAAGCAGATTAATAGAAATCAGGAATATTCAGTTGTTTTATAATGAAGACAAAGAAGCATCTTGTGACTTGGATAAATTGGAGCCTTTTATTAGGAACTTAAACGAGTTACACTACATCACTTTCCGAGGTAAATATCTTGACATAATATGGATTACTACAGTTGTGGAACAGGGCTATTTACTGTATTTTTATTATTATTTACTATTTACTGTTTGACTTCAAACACATTAAGAAGGTAAGAAATTCCACTAATTAACTTTTGACAAGGTGCACCTGTTACCTGAAAAGCATTCCTGGTGACTACCTCATAAAGTTGGTTTAAGTTAATGCCAATAGTGTGCAAAGCATCAAGGTAAACAGTGGCTTTGAAGAATCTAAAATATGAAACATATTTTGTGTTTTAACACTTTTTTTGTTTACCACATAATTCCATATATGTTCCATATGTTATTTCATAGTTTTGATGTCTTCATTACTGTTCTAAAATGTAGAAATAGTCAAAATACAGAAAAAAAAACTATGAATGAGTCAGTGTGTCCAAACTTTTGGCTGGTACTATGGTAAGGGTTAGTTATATGGTGGCAATTGTATTGTGGAGAAAAAATAATCCAGCTGTAAGTAAGCATCCATCTATACCGCTGAGCCAATCCCAGCCGACTTTGGGTAAAAGGAAGGGTATAGCCTGGGCAGGTCGCCAATCCATTACAGGGGTACCACAGGGACAAACAACCATTCACACTCATGGAAACTTTAGAATAGCCATTTGACCTAATTTGCTTGGCTTTGGGAGGAAACCCATGTAGACATGGGGAGAACATATAAACTCCACACAGAACAGCCCCAGTCAGTTGTGAGGTTTGAACCCAGAACCTTCTTGCTGAACCACTGAAACAATTCACCACCCCAGTTGTAAGCAGTCATTAAAAAGTTTTTAATGTTATTTGTAATCTCATCCAAAAAATGGCCCAAATGACAATTTTGGTTTAAACACAGTAATATATTGTAGCTCTGTTCTTGTGACTATGTGGCTTGTGACTGTGGTTTGACAGAATTGGATGAGTTCATCACCGTGAGTTCACAGTGGTATGTGGGCCAAATGATGTGGTAAATGTGGGCCATTACTCACAGGTGATCATGCTATGACCCCAGTTTCCCTCTCTCCATATGTGTGTGTGTGTGTGTGTGTGTGTGTGTTTCTTTGTAGGCTAATGGTTTGAATTCATCAAAAGCTGCAGATAAATAGTATTTCATTCATAGCACATCACAAAAGATAGACAAAATCACTAAACTATGACAGCTTGATAGCTGTCATAGTTTTAGTTATTTTGTCTTTAGCTTTTGTTACAACACATTGGATGTAATATATTGTAGCTACACCCCCATGACCTAACCACTTAGCTTTGTGTATTTACTGTGATCTCTGTCCATTTATCAAAGCCATGGTGTTTTAATCATAAAAACACATTCAGGTAAATAATTACTACAGTGAAAAAAAAAAATAAAAGAATAAATAAACTGCTAAAAACACACTGATACCTGTGCTAATGGGTCTGCATTCATTACGCAGCCATCTCTCGTCTCTCATCTGCCGAACTGAATCACTGCCAACTGGCTGCAGCAATAGCTATGATAAAAGAAAATGCTTGTTATTTTAGCCACAGCAATCAAAAGAATGGTAATATATGCAGATTAAAAACATCTCGTCAAAAAGACCCATAAATATATAATATGAATTTATCTAACAGTGTGCCCCTCACTGGTGGCATGGGTGAGAGCTAAGCAGCTAAATGCAGTTTCCATCATCCATTAAGTCCCTTAGACCTCTCATTAAGTACAACTAACAGCAAATTACCCACAGCAATTAGAATATGTATCAAACCCAACAAGAGATGCTTCAGTGTCTGGGGGCACATGGCAGAACCTACTGTGGGTGTACTGATCAGGCAAATTTACATGTGCACCCCACAGCCTGTGCAGTGTAACACATGCCATTTAAAAGGCTCACATTGGCATTTGTGTTCTGCATGAGTCAGAGATTTTGCCTGCGACCCTGTAGAACAGGATAAAGCGGCTAGAGATAACGAGATGAGAATTCATCAGAGATGCAGTAAGGTCCAGAATGGGCAACATTATCAGATACAGATAAAAGCAATGCACTGGGCTGACCATGCAAACCACATGACCATAACTGACAATTTTCTGCAGACTCACTGGAAATAAAGTTTAGCTATGTCTTTACCTGTTTCTTGTTAACCCCTAAATGCATGCATCTGAGCATTTACTACTATTAAGTTGCATTCAAATAACAATTAATGTTGACTCGAGTTTGTGATGCCTGAGGTACTGAGATGTGGACGTGGTGCAAAACTGCAAACACTGAACCACCTATTTGCATTATATACAGTGCCAATCAAAAGTTTGGACACACCTACTCATTCATAAGTTTTTCTATATTTTGACTATTTTCTACATTGTAGAACAATACTGAAGACATCAAAATATGAAATAACATGGAATATATATAGAATTGTGTGGTAAACAAAAAGTGTTAAAAAACAAAATATGATTCATATTTTAGATTCTATAGTCAGCTGGGATAGGCTCCAGCTTACCCGCAACCCTGCACAGGATAAGTGGTTAGGGATGGATGGATAAGTGGTTAAGGATTTTAGATTCTTCATGAGGTAGTCATCTGGAATGCTTTTCAATTAACAGGTATACTTCATCAAAAGTTAATTAGTGCAATTTCTTGTCTTCTTAATGCATTCGAGATCAAAGAGTAAATAGTAAATAATAATAACAATACAGTAAATAGCCCTTTTCCACAACTAGTAATCCATATTATGTCAAGAACCACTCAAGTAAGTAAAAAGAAACAACATCCATCATTACTTTAAGACATGAAGTGTCTTTTTAATGAATACAAATACAGAAAAACCATTAAATTAGAAAGTGTGTCCAAATTTTTGACTGGTACTGTATGTACTCATTCTGTCTCATTTTTTTCCCCAGGATATTATGATATTCATTGGAAGACATGTCAAACAACTCCGGGTGATTTCAGAAAGCTATAATTAATCTCTCCATACTGTCCATTATTGTAAATGATCTTCTTGTCATATTCAGACCACTTTGATTGGTCAAAATACCTGAAAAGTTCCCAGGATACACTAAACAGACAGTGATGAGCATTATGTTACACTCAAAATTGAATGAAGTTCAACTTGAACCAGTGCTTTGCTAACAGTGCCGCTGCTGAACCATAGCAAACAATAGAAAATGTGGCTCTGTTGCTGGTTTTACTGCTGGTCAGTGTGATCCACACCTAAGCATCAGAATAGCAGCAGATAACTTTAACATATACCATAGTATATCTGAAACCACAAATAAACAAATCATGTATTTGAAGCAAATAGTCTGCCTAAAACACAATAGAAGAAAAGTGCTTATGCAATACATCTATTATCAGCCCCAAAATGGTCACACACAAAGCTCTGAAGTAAATCTCAATTTATGTCTTTGCCCTTTTCCTTGTATCGTTCTCTACTCCTATAAATCTCTCTGCATGCGTAAGAAGCGAAAAAAGTGTCTACAGTGCATATAGGCACACTTTTACAAATGTAGACTAGACAAAACCATGCAAGGATACATAAAGTGAAAATATGACTCTTTGACAGGCTAATCTGAAGTCATAAAACACACAAAGCAAGTAGCTTCAGGTTTGCTACTGTGTTCTCACATAACACAGAACAACTGGCCTTCATGTGACATCATTCAGTCAAACTGTGCTAATGTGTTACTTTTTTCTCTGCCATTCAAATCGGCTTTTAACATTTTTTCTATTCTTTTCCCTCATATCAAGAATATCTGACTAAATACAACCATACAAGATTTGTTAACATTACAAGTGCATATAGTGCAATATGCAAATGAAGAAGAAGAAGCCTTTGTCACATGTACACTCAAGATACAGTGAAATTCCTCCTTTGTATTTAACACATCTGAAAGCAGTGGACACACATGCACACACAAGTGAGCAATGAGCATACACACATACTCAGAGCAGTGGGCAGCTATGCTACAGCACCTGGGGAGCAGATGGGGGTTAGGTGCCTTACTCAAGGGCAATTCAGTCATGAGGGAGGGGAAAGTGCTGTTCATTCACTCAACTCCTCTTACATTTTCCCTGCCAGTCCTGGGAATCAAACCCGCAACCCTTTGGGTCCAAGACTGCTTCTCTAACCTTCAGGTCATGGCTGCCCCCAATCATAGCCTGAAGGTCTGAAGAAACAGATTTACATTGATTGAAAAGTGCCTTGTCCTCTTTTTTTTTTTTTTAATTGTGATGGAACACCTAGTGGGCAAATGTTAACATAGCTTAACAAAGCAGTTGTTTCATATGTCAGGTGAATATTTTTCATACTTTATGGATAAAATGTCACTGAAAAGCTTTAAGGCCTATGAGCTGGTTTGTGAAATTATGTAACTGTATCTTCTTTGAAGGCTGGCAAGTCTGTGCACAGGAAACAGTTAATTTTACCAGTTCAGCATTATGTTTTTGAAATGAAACAGATTTACATTGTTATAGATTTAAAAGTGCCTTAAAAGAGGAAAAAGCATGAAATATAAGTCTGAATAAAAATATGAAATTATATACATAACTGGATATTTTTTAAATATTGCGAAAGCATAAATTTTATAGATAGAAATTGACCAAAAATATGAAATTTCCAACTATTTGGGGAAATTTTCCCTCAGTGTAACATGGCCTTAAGTAATTCCTGCTACTCCCATTGTCTTGTGGGTAGTATCCAATCAGAAGATTTTAACACTAGTCACAAGCAGGACATGCCAGTGAAAAGTCTTGCCCTTTTTTTTTTTTTGGTCCCGTCATGTTTATGCCACCAGCTCCTCTGTGCTCTTTATAGAGATGTACCTGAAGAATGCCATGTACACAGGAAGACAAGCAACGCCTGCACCACATGTGTATGGCAAGGGCTGAAATACTGTCCCTCTCCCCTCTTCCCATCACTCCCCATCTTCCTCATTTCTACAGCTTGGTCTCTGTGTTTTTGTGTTGTGCACTGACAGACATGTGTCCCTTGGGAAGACCCTCCCCACCAACCACCACCTGTACCACCTCCATCTCTGAGTCTGGTCGCTTTCTTTTCTCTGCTGACACCTTCCCCCATTGTCTCCAACGTCTCCCTCTGATCTCACAGATCTCACAGGACCCTCTCTTTCACTCTCTCTTCCTCTTTTGGCAGCTTCCCTCCACTCTTGCCTTGTTATTCTTTCTCATTTCCACCCCTCTTAAGTTCGCCATCTTTGTCTTGCTCGTCCCTTGTTGTCCCTTTTCTCCCGTCTACCTGAGCTCCCTGGTGGGACTCCTGTTTCCTCCCTCAAAGGAGCTTTTCAGCTCTCCCTATCCTCCATTGACGTTCATCCAGGGAGCCTCAGACGCTCCGCTTTTCAAAATTATTTTGCTGCTACCACCAAGGCTAGCTCCTGCATGGCATGTTGTTCTCTTCATCTCCAAGTATTAAGTGAAAGTATGGTGCCCAGGGAGAGTTATTTGTGCAGTGAAGAACACCTCCATAGTGGCAACTGCTGAATATATATTCCTCAGTGCTGAGAGAACATGATATTTGCTATGGTCAGATTTAAGGGGAACACAAGTAAACCTGAAGAATGTCATGGAAATTTAAACCAATAGAGGGATCAGAGGGATTTGATAAATTGTGAATGATGAAAGTTAGAGTTAGGGATAAGACAGGCATTTGTCTTAGTGTTCAGATGATGAATCCATTAGTCACATCATTTGAGAATGAATATAGATATTTAGGCACTGCCTAAAAGCATAGCTCCTGAAGAGTGTATGAGCAAAATATTTGCAAGGGCACAAAATCAACCTGAATATAATAATAATATTATAACATATGAATTATCAAATTGTGTAGTGTATTTTGTGTCAATAAACTTCTGCATTGTCTTGTGACAGTGATGCCATTAATGAGATACACATCACAGTTATGAATACATATTTATTCCTTTCTTTGATACCATGCTCCAGAAACAACACCATGACATTTATTATGGTATGACCCTGATGGGTGTCTGGTGGACAGCAGTGAACCAGCACTTTCAATTTACATCATTACTATATAGTTATGATTGAATATTATTGGAGCTAAGAATTAATGGATATTGATCTGTGGTAGTTTTAGATGATCTAAAACTGAGAAAAAGATGCTCATAATTACTATTGAACTATACAATAATTATGTTTACACAAGTGGACAGTGTAAGAAATCGTTCAGGTAAAAAAGAATACAATGCAAAAATGCATTGCCCGCTATTAAAACAAAAACAATATTTTTTCATCAATATTTTCTGTAAAATGTGTCAGTAAATAATCCCACATTATTAAAAAAAATAAAAATAAGCACTCTGTGTTTTTGTGTTGTGCAGTGACAGGCATGTGTCCCTTGGGAAGACCCTCCCCACCAATAAGATAGGGTCATAATCTATTTTATGTAAATAAAGATACAAATTTCACTGTCCGGTGGTCAAGTGTTGATGAGATATGTTGCCTTGCACTTACAATCTGATTCCCTGTGCTGGTACACAGTGTTTTGCCTGATGGCAGGTCTGGCTCTGACGTCCATCAGAGTTTCTAGGGAACATTATAGTAGTGGTTTCTTGTTGTCTTCTGCTTGAATATTATAGAGGTGTTCTCCTTTCAGACGTTCATACACACACATTCACACCTATGGACAATTTAGAGTAGCCGCCTAACCACGTCTTTGAACTGTGGGGGAAACCAGAGCACCCAGAGGAAACCCAGAGAACATGCAAACTCCACACAGAAAGGCTCCCGTCGGCCACTGGGCTCAAACCCAGAACCTTCTTGCTGTGAGGTGACAGTGCTAACGACCTGCACCACCGTGTTGACTGTACAGACATCATACAATTGCAAAACTCATTAAAACTCAGGCTGATGCATTATCATATTCTCTTAAGCATGGAACTCCACTATAACTTTGAATTTAAGTAAATGTAAGCATTCTGTACATGTACAAAACCAGTAAGCATGCACACCGGCATATAATTTAGATAATTATAATCAATAACAAAACCAATTAAACAGACAACGTTTTGTCCCCGTTCTCTCCTGCCCCTGTTATGCCATGTAGGGATCTGGTTTTGACACATTTCAGTTCATCATTTATATGCTGCTTTCAGTCCTATTCTACAGTGTCACAGAGTAGATTTCCACTCAAAGAAAAGTGACACTCAAAATCTACAACTAGTGTTCTTCAAACTGAAACCCAGCTCTTCAGGCAACACTGTTAATAGTTGTCAGTTCAGTGTTGTTTTTATTTGTGCTTTGTAATGCTGCTTTACTGCTTTGAATTGCATGTACAGTGGGGAGAACAAGTATTTGATACGCTGCCAATTTTGCTGGTTTTCACACTTGCAATGCATGTAGAAGTCTGT
>JAPEKO010000027.1:21445671-21457864 GCA_027576075.1 Cathorops hypophthalmus
TCTCTTGTTCTTCCTGGCCTCCTCCGACAATGGTCTCCTCGCAGCTACTTTCTTTTTTTTCGCTGGTTCTGCCATCATGCTAACAATGATCTTCTGATTCCAAAGCTTGAAGCTAGAGCTAACCGTATTCAGCTTATCCGTCGACACTAATGGAGAGGGGGTGTGTCTGTCAGGCTAGAGCCCTTTACGACCAGCCGTAAAGCAGTAGCTCTCGGCTCCAGACCAAAACAAGCAGCGCGGCGTCAACGGGAAAAGTTGCAAGTGCTGTTTCGGGCTTGGGCCACCAGATGTCAATGGAAATGTCACAGTTTTCATCAGAACGTGTCAGCCAAGCAAAGTAATGATTGCCAAGCTATTTTATGGCCATGAAAAAGTTGCATAGCATGCCTTTAACTGCTGAAGATTCATGTAGAGCTGATCTAGGTCAGATGTTTGTTCCCTTTGCACAATTCTCAGCCTAACATTTCTTAGTTTTGGTCACTAGATGGGGACATTTTATGTTTTTCTGTTTCTTTTTCCTCACAAATTGTGTTCACCTGTTCTGCCTATTTAAACCTGTTTTGTTTCTCGTCCCTTGCTCAGTTTTGGGGCTCCTAGCCTTTAATTTTAAAAGATTTGTTAAAATTACCTGCCTTTTTGTGTGTTAACCTTTTCCTTGAATTTTTCTCTTGCTCTTTTTGGATTCTGTATTATGTACTCGTCACTTGATTTTCTTGGATTTTGGTGGACATTTGTTTTTCATTTGTTCTCTGAAAACATATGTGCATGCCCTCCTCAATTAATTAAGGATTTTTCCATTTTGTTAAATCACAAAACAAAACTGTTTTTGTTGTTTACTGACTATCAAGTAAAATCCAAGTTTATTTTGCCTGATCACTCAAATTTTTTTGTACAATATTATTTTTCGAATGAACTTTGTTTCCTGCATAAGAAACACACGTTACATTTAACCACCCTGAACAAGACTGAGCATTTACCAAAGATGAACAAATAATAATGCCTTTCTGCTTACCCATCAACACCAATAAGACGTTAGACAAATGTTATGGAAATATAAAAAATGCATTCCTTGCTAAGCGAAAGCCTCCATTGTCAAATTCAGACACACAATTTCTCTTATTCCAACCTATAAAACTGCTTTTAAGAGTCACAAACCACAGACAAAGTCTATTTTTGTATGGTCAAAGGACAATATAGAAACACTTAAGGGATCCTTTCTCTGTACATGTTGGGACATTTTCCATGACCTGGGTATTGATGAGGCTGCTGAAACTATTACAGGCTATATTAAATTCTGTGTGGACTGTGTAGTCACTAAAAAAGAAAATCACAATATATCCCAACAATAAGCCTTGCATAACCGAGACTAAAGATTTTATTAATCGTAAGAAGTTGGCTTTTAGAACTAACGATAGAGTGGGTTTAAAAGTAGTACAGAAAGAGCTTAATCAAATGTTGACAGATGCACATACAAAAAGATTACTGAACACAGTTTTACTTCTATGAATTCTAAAAAGTTATGGGACTCTATGAAAGCTGCCACAAATATGACTACCTGTACCAAGCATCTCATAACTAGTAATGAGGTAGAAATGGCAAATGACTATTTTTTTCTTAGCTTTGATAAACAAGACTTTTCTCTAGAATGCAGTAATGCATTACAAACAATTAAAACTGTTGACCCTTGCTTAAGGCTGGTAGTCGGCCCCCTCAGAATTCAGTCATTGTTTAGTCTGGTGTGTAAAAGGAAATCTACAGGCCCTGATGGCATCTCAGCTCTCCTCCTAAAGACTTTTGCAGAAGAGCTTACTCCAGCCTGGTGCCACATTTTTCAAAGGTCAGTAGATTTACATGTACCGTACAGTGGATTTACAGCCCTTTGGAAAAAATCTACTATTATTCCCCATCCCAAAGAAACCCTGCCCTAAAGAAAACAATGATTATAGACCAGTGGCACTAACTTCAATTTTTATGAAATGTTTTGAAAAATATATGGTGTCATTGCTGCAAAAGGAAGCCACCTCTGTTCTAGACCTGCTTCAATTTGCCTATAGGCAAGGGAGAGGCACAGATGATGCTATTGCTGGCATTACTCATTTTGCTCTTAAACAACTAGAGAATCCTGTGGCCTATGCACGCATCTTATTTATTGATTTTAGTTCTGCTTTTAATTCACTGCAACCCCACATACTGATGAACAAAATGAATCATATGAATGTAAGCCCTTTCATTAGATGGTTCCATTCTTTAACTAACAGACTTCAGAATATAAGAATTAACACCACATTCTCAGACACCAAGTCTATTAGCACAGGTGCACCTCAAGGTTGTGTCAGCTCACCAGTGCTTTTTACACTGTACACAAATGACTGCTCTCACAGCCATCCTGATAATTTTATCTTTAAATTTTCTGATGACACTGCAATCCTGAGCCTGCTATACCAGGACACAGAGCCTACAGCATACTTTAAGGAGGTGCAATCTTTTGTTAAGTGGTGTGATGAAAATCACCTCATTGTTAACATTAGGAAAACAGAGGAAATGGTGTTGGATCCTAAGTTAACAGGGGACCATACTCCACTTTGTATCCATGGTGTAAAAATCAGCCAAGTGAATTCATACATGCATCTTGGTATCCACCTTGATAATCTTTTCAGTTGGCAAGTCCATGTTGAAGACCTGTGTTCTCGCCTACAGTAAAGATTGTACTTCTTGCACAGGCTCAGGGTGTTTGGTGTAAACCAAAAAGTAATGTTTTTATTTCATCAGTCTATCCTGAAAAGCATTCTTAGATATGGTATGACAGCTTGGTACGGTAACCTCTCGGTGCATTTGAAATCAAGAATTGCCCGTCTGGTACAGACAGCAATGAACGTGATGGGGAGGTCTGAAAAGCTGCCTCTGCAGGCCATCTATGAGCAGTCTGCGCTTAGACATGCACAGAGAATTTTGTCTGATGAGTCGCATGTCTTCCACTCTGAATATGAACTTCTACCATTAGGCAAACACTATAGAGTCTCCTACTGCAGGCTTAGCCACTTCAGTTTTGTGTGCATGGGTGCATGTGTTGTACATGTTTACCCACAGGTGTGCATCTGTACATGTCTGTACATGTATTGATATTTATTAGTGTGTTTGTATACTGTCCTTAGTGTCTGTATGTGTACTGATATTTATTAGTGTGTCTCTGTATATGTTGGTATGTGTATTGTTCATTTATTTATTCTCTATGTAATCAGCATTGTAGCAGCAATGAAGTCCAAGACGAATTTCCCTTTGGGGACAATAAAGTGCATCTCATTCTTATCCACACAAGCGTAAAAACATGCCCATGACTTTTTGTTTGGTTTTTGCAGGATCCCAGTTCCGATACGCATCACTGTGCCGTATTGCTCATTAGAAAAATGTTTCTGGCCAGTGGCATCAAGATAATTGTGTGAGGACTGTGCTTGATCAATGGTGTACAGTATTTTTAGCATCAGCCAATATGACTGTTCAGCATGATGAACAAGTTGGCAAGAGCAGTCAAATTCACCACAATATGTAGTAATAATACAGGTCACTTGTCAAATAAAGGCCAACAAATTTGTGAGATTGCATTCTAAACTGTACTGCATGGTAAAATACACCACAAGACTGACAAAACATGGCGTATTCAGGAGGAGGAAACAATGCTTTGGTCATGCCTTCACTAAACAAGTATCACCGTATTAAATTTCTATTTTAATTGAATC
The DNA here is from genome assembly GCA_027576075.1 of Cathorops hypophthalmus. Lineage (NCBI taxonomy): Eukaryota > Metazoa > Chordata > Actinopteri > Siluriformes > Ariidae > Cathorops > Cathorops hypophthalmus. The sequence continues at coordinate 21,449,406 of JAPEKO010000027.1, forward strand.
TAGATCAATTCAGTTATCTTTCATAAGGCACTTAAAACAATTTTTCCCAATACCATAATATTTCAGATATGAATTACTGACAACACAATTTCACACACTCTTACCTGATAGCAGATGGAGCAGATGTCATTGTGTTGCTGCAGCTGCTGTTCAGAGGCTGTAGGCAGGCTCTTGATCTTGTTGACGGCATCGCGGCGGAGTAAAAAGCTCTGCCAACCCAGCTGTGCTCGCAGCCACACGTTGTAGTAGGAGTGTACAAGGACGATGGTGGAGCCCATCACAGTCCATTCACCAAACACTGTCTCACAAACGCCGTATGCTACTACACACAGAGCCACCACAAACTCCAGCATCCGGTAGGTGCCATTCACGCAGTAGATCACGTCATCCATGTTCTCCATTGGCACCTTGCGCAACTCCTCCACCATGAAGAGCACATAGATCAGCAATGTGCCCAACACCTTGGGAAACAAAAACGAGAACAGATGGGAAGAGAGAATTAGAAACAAACTCCAAGTGTAATGTGTACACTAAAGGAAATGCTGGCATTTATATCTGATCAATTGCACTTCCTCAAATTTAGGGCAGGATCATAGGGTGTTTATTAATCAAAAACTAAACTGATTTAAAACTCATGACCAAGCTTAGATTTGAAATAGGTTAATTGTAAAAATGTGCATACACTGTATTACACTTGTAATATGTAATAGTGTTAAGAATAAATCTTATTTTTCCTCTTAGTGAACTTCACAAAATATGTAGGCTATAATGTAAATAGGACTTGGAACGGGTTAATCGTTGCCTATTGTTTCCGATGGGGTGATAATTGGTGTTGCACACCGGAACTCTTCCTCAGTCTTTGGAAGATTGTGAAGGGGTAAGAAGTGTTAATTTTTCCTCCGTGTACCGAATTGTTTAATGTTGTTTATGTACTATATTGTCTCAGTTATTTTACTAGTTTCTGATGGGAAGATATCCTGTAACTTTTGTGTTGTTATTTTCGTTGTAATTTTCGCTGCAAATATGCAAATTAGCGCCATTAATGTCCGCGATCGTTATCAAGTTAAGAAGGTGCTAACGAGCTAACGAGTCCATTGTGTCACAGGAATGCCACTGATTCTACCCCTTCCAGTGTGTTTCATTTATCTGCCCCGTCTGTGTTTACAGGTATGTTGTTTATATAAAAAAAAAGAAAGATCTGTGTAGTATTTGTGGTGTTATACATTTTATTTTCTTTTGGTTTACACATTGTAAAACTATACGATTTGAAGTGCCTTGATTTTTTTTTTTTAGTTTCACACTGTAAACAATAGCTTATAGCTGCTGTTGTGCTATTCTCAGTCTTTGGAAGATTGTGAAGGGGAATGCCACTGATTCTACCCCTTCCAGTGTGTTTCATTTATCTGCCCCGTCTGTGTTTACAGAATAAATACTACAAGGATCGAGACTCCATTTCTCCTGCGTCATATTTCCATCAACCAAAGACTTCTTAGTTATTTTAATGTAACTGACGGTTCAAGTCGGTTACATAAACTGGTGTCGTGACCCGGATAGGATTCCACTGATCATCCACAACTGATCTCCGGGGTCCAGCTGCCTGCGGTGGAGGTTTGGAGTGACGCAGACGGATCTTTCAGTTGATTGAGGTTTTTGGTTGGAGTGTATACGGTCTCATTTAATTTTAACTGATTATTATTTTATTTTTTTATTTTTTGGCTAAAAGGTTGAACGTAGTGACCTAATTTACAATTTCTGATTTATGTTTGTTTATGACAACTATTTAGTTAACCAAGTTTTTTCATTATGGATGGTGACATGTTTGAGAAGGGTAGCCTTTACTCTCGCACTCCTGTAGCTGGGGCGAGCAGGGGCAGGGGCCTTTTTTCACTGAGGGGCAGGGGCCTTCTTTCACTGAGGGGAGGGGAAGTTAAACAGTTAACTTTCACTGACACATTGGGAGCGAATAATACTATGACTACACACCCGGTAGGGTCCACTTATGTCATCCCAACACCACAGCCACATGTCAGTGATGGGGAGGGGGATTTGACGGCACGGGCTTGTGAGGTGGGAATATCCACTGGGGGGCCCACATCCTCCACGCCCATTTTACCTCCCAGTAGCAATGACCCCTCGGGTGAGCTCCGTGATCTAATTATTGAATTGGGGAATCGGATTGGAGATTCAATAGCCAGTCGGCTTCTCACCACAACTCAGCCCCTCTCACCATCATGTGACCCAGTCCCTCCAGTGGCGACAGACAGGAACGAACAATCCAGTAACGTCAGTGGCACTCTTGATCTCACCAAAGTCAATGTGGTAGTCAAGCCAGATGTTCGTGAGCCTGCCGCGTTCAGAGGGGAGGGGACGGATAAATGCACAGTACAGGAATGGATAGAGCTGATGGAAGTGTATTTGCGAAAAAAGAACTGTCCCGCATCAGATCAAGTTGATGAGATCCTGAGCCATTTAATGGGGAGGGCCAAGAAAATAGTGAAGGTGGGGTTGAAGAGTAGCCCAGACAATGCAGCCCAACCAGACATGATCTATGATATCCTACGTCGATATTTCAGTGAGTCCCCTGCATCGTGCTTACCATTGGCCGACTTTTACGCCACCCAACCCAGTGCGGGCGAGAATCCAGTCGATTATTGGGTGCGGTTGAATACGGCAGCGGAGCAGGCAGATCGTCACCTGAGAAAGCAGGGTAGGAAATTAGAGAACATGAGTGCTGAAATCTCTATGATGTTCATTAGGAACTGCAGTGATCCTGAATTGTCCAGTGTGTTCAAGAGCAAACCCATGAGCAGGTGGACTTCGACAGAGGTGCAGGAAGCGATCGATGAATATCAGAGGGAGTTCTTGTCCAAGAGAAAGTCAAGGGAAGTCAAACCACTTAAAGTGACTGCAGCTGTCGCTCACTCCATGCCAGATGTGAAAGAGGAGGTGACTGCTCGTGAGCCTAGTTCGCCTAGCCCATCCAGACCCAGCGAGTCCTCCAGTGTGGAGGGGAGTGCATTCGAGCGTGTCCTGTGTATGCTAGAGAGGGTGCTGGAGAAGACGAACCAGGCTGCTCCACCAGGTGTGTCACAACCCGGCGTCACACAACCTGGCCAATGGGTTTGAGTCTCCCCCTGCCGTGTCTGTGGTGACAGTGATCACTCTACAAGATCGCACTGCATGAGAGAAAAGAGGTGCCTTGCTTGCTTCAAAATTGGACATCAGAAAAAGGAATGCACAAAGCGCAGGACAGCTATGCCCAACCCCACTGTGCCGGCCCAGGGAAACTAAGCCACCCACATGTGGGAGGGGACAGTGTGGGTGCATTTAGTCAGTCCCTCAGTTTTGATGATGATATGCTGTCTATTTATGAAGAAAGATGCAAGTCTGCTCCTACTGGATGTGAAATTGTGTACCAAAATATGCATAAATTAGCAAAATCTGATAGTCTCTTTTATACTGATGTTTCAGTGAAGAATCAAGTCTTGCTACATGCATTGATTGACAGTGGGTCCATGGCCTGTACAATGAACGATGAGGCCGAACAGAAATTAAAGAGTGCTGGCTTATGTCCCGAGAGCAGCACTTTTGACACAGGCATAGTACTGGTGGGGTGTGGTGCAAGTTAAGCCAAAATGCATATATCAGTTGAAAATGAAGGTGTATGGACAGGAAGTGAGTGTTCCTACACTGGTCGTTCCAGGACAGTGTGATCAATTGATTCTGGGTTCCAATGTGATAAAGCACTTAATTCACCACCTCAAACAAAACTCCAGTTACTGGCGAGTGATGGAAAAGCCTGAATCAACGAATGACCCGGGAATTGAACACTTTCTGAACATGTTATCTGGACTGAACAGATGGAAGGGGAGTGTGATTCCTGACATCATAGGCACAGCTAAGTTGACACAAGCCGTAACATTGCTGCCACATCATGAACATCTTGTGTGGGGAAGGCTCCTGGCTAACTCACCTGTCTCAGCAGGTAGTGCCATTCTCATTGACACTCCGAGTTCCCACGCACACAGGAAGAACGTCATGGTGGGGAGGGCTGTGGCTACAATGTCAGAGGACAGATGGGTGCCAGTCAAAATCATCAATCCAAGTGACAAGCAGATAACATTGAGGCGAAACACCAAGTTGGCTGATGTGTTCCCATGCGTTGCTCTGGAAGACTTGGAGGTGAATGTTCCCCATCCCCCCTCAAAAGATCTTCAGGTGAACAGTCAGACCGTGCACGACGCTGATTCTGGTGGACTTCCCTCACCCCCCTCTACCCCCAACTTCAGTGATGCCCTGAATCGACTTGGATTGAGTGATCTGGACATAGATTCCTGTGATGTTTCGAATTATTGGAAAGGCCAGTTGTTCAACTTGATTCAAAAGTATGAGGGCCTGTTTTCCAGAAAAAATTGGACTGCGGCGAGGCCACTGGCTTTGTCCATCGGATCCACCTGACTGATTCTCGGCCGTTCAGACTCCCATATCGACGTGTCCCACCTGGTCATTACCAAAAGCTGAGACAGGTGCTGTCGGAGATGGAAGAGAAAGAAATCATCCAGAAGTCTTCCAGCGAGTGGGCGTCACCCCTGGTACTCGTATGGAAGTAGAACGGTGATATGAGAGTTTGTGTGGATTACCGATGGCTGAATTCTAGGACTGTCAAAGATGCCCACCCACTGCCACATCAGGCGGACTGCCTGGCTGCTCTTGGTGGGAGCGCATTCTTCAGCACCATGGACTTAACATCAGGGTACTATAATATCCCCATGTGTGAGGAAGACAAGAAACTGACTGCCTTTACCACGCCCATGGGGCTGCATGAGTTCAATCGCATGCCTCAGGGGCTATGTAATGCACCAGCTAGTTTTATGCGCCTCATGACCAACATCTTTGGCGACCAGAATTTTTTAACACTACTGTGTTATTTAGATGACCTGCTTGTTTTTGCGCCTGATGAAGGTGAGGCACTGAGACGGCTCGATGCAGTGTTCAGCAGATTGAGTGCACATGGATTAAAGCTTGCGCCTAAAAAGTGCCACTTTCTTCAGCGAAGTTCCTTGGCCATGTTGTTGATGAGAGTGGCGTGGCAACCGATCCAGAGAAGGTCCAAGCAATCGCTGCCATGACTGAACGAGCGCTAATGCAGGATGATGGTGTCACCCCGTCCCCGAGAAAAATAAAGTCATTCTTGGGGATGGTGATGTACTATCAGCGCTTCATTCAGAATTGTTCCAGCATTGCTAAGCCTCTCTTTGCCCTGACAGCAACACCAAAGAAGAACAAAGGCCAGACAAGGGGCATGGCTGCCTTTAAGAAACTCAAGCCGAGTGACTGGACGAGTGATCAACGGAAATCTTTTGAGCAACTGAAGTTGGCCTTACTCGAGTCAGTGGTCTTAGCTCACCCAGATTTCAGCCGCCCCTTTATCCTGTCCACTGATGCGTCATTGGATGGGCTAGGGGCAGTCATCTCTCAAGTTCCTGATGGGGAGAGCAAGGCCCGTCCGATTGCCTTCGCTAGCAAGTCTCTGACGCATGCCCAGACCAAGTACCCAGCGCACCGGCTGGAGTTCTTAGCCCTCAAGTGGGCAGTCTGCGACAAATTTAGCCATTGGCTAAAGGGCCATAGTTCAGTGTCTGGACGGATAATAATCCATTAACATACATACTGACCAAGCCAAAGTTGGACGCGTGCGAACAGAGATGGGTCGCGAAGTTAGCCCCGTACAACTTCAGCATCAAGTACATTCCTGGCAAGAAAAACATTGTGGCGGACGCTCTCAGCAGGCCGCCCTTTGTTCAGAGCGGTGTCAGTAAGAGGCTGGTGTCTGAGCCGTATGGAGCCCTGCTTGAGGAAGCGCAGCAGATTAAAGAAAACACGATACAGGAGGTCTTTAGGCTGAGCGCCAATCACCAAGGAGTCAGTTGTCTCTCACACATCGCTGGGCTGGAACATTCCTCACTCGAAAGTGAAAAAGTGAATGCTGTGTTTGAGGGTCACGTTGAGTGGGAGATGGGATCTGCTGAGAGAGCCATCTCCTGGCTTGTCCATGATGTGCAACAGCTGGCTACCAGTGGTCAGAGCCCCTTACCTGTGTTTTCCATCCGGGAGCTGCAAGACAAACAGCAGCAAGACACCTCACTTTCCAGAGTACTCTCCTTCGTGGTGCGTGGGAGACGGCCATCGCGTAGGGAAAGGGCTCAGGAAACAGATCACGTCTTGAAAATGTTGAAGCAGTGGGACAAGCTCAAGATGTTGGATGGCCTACTCTACAGGGTGAGCAAAGACCCACTGACTGGCAAGAAAAGACACCAGTATGTTGTTCCTGCTTCCTTGGCTAAGCAAGTGCTGCAAGGCATCCATGATGACGCAGGCCACCAGGGGCAGCAGAGAACATTGTTTCTGGCAAGGCAGAGGTTTTTCTCGTCCGATATGGAACGGGATGTCCGAGAATACGTGAAAACATGCACATGTTGGGTGGTCAGCAAGATTCCTGAACCAGAAGCTCGAGCTCCACTTGAAAGTATTAAAACTACGAGCCCGTTGGAACTTGTATGCATAGATTTTTTGTCCGCAGAGGACTTGAATGGGAAGAGCGTGGATGTGCTAGTGGTCACCAACCATTTTACTAAAATGGCCCATGCTTACACCTGCCGCGACCAATCTGCAAAACAAGTTGCCCGCCAGCTCTGGGACAAATACTTGTGTGTACGGGTTCCCTGAAAGAATTCACTCGGACCAGGGTGCCAATTTTGAAAGTGAACTGATCCGTGAATTGTTACAAGTTGCTGGGGTTAAGAAGTCTAGAACCACTGCCCATCACCCCATGGGAAATGGGAATGTTGAAAGGTTCAATAGGACTTTAGGCAGCATGATCAGAACCCTTCCCCCTAGAGCAAAGCAGAAATGGCCACAGATGTTACAGACTCTAGCATTCGCTTACAACTGCACACGAATCGACAGGTTACGCACCATTCTACTTAATGTATGGCAGGGTGCCACGTCTACCAGTCGATGTCATGTTTCAGAATGCTGGGAGGGATTGTGACACTGTTGACTATGACCAGTATGTTGCTAGGATGAGGCAAGATCTGAAGGAGGCTTTGTCAGCTGCTCAGGCCAACGCCATCACAAGCCAAGAACGGCAAGCAGACTTGTACAATAGGAAAACAAAAGGACGTGACATTGTTGAAGGTGACCGAGTCTTGTTGGCAAACAAGGGTGAACGGGGACGCAGGAAGTTAGCGGACAAGTGGGGATCCACCCCGTACGTCGTCATCTCTGCCGACCCCAGGTGTGATACTTACCGTATCAGGAATATGAACAATGGACAAGAAAGAGTCGTTCACCGCAATCTGCTCCTCTTGATCAACTTTTTGCCAATTGAGATGGACAGTACTGCTCATGAATCGACCCTGAGTGAGTCGTGTGAGTCAAGAGATGAAATGGACTCAGGAGATTCGCATGTTCCCGACTCAGAAGTGGACAGGACAGCTTGGACAGCCAGTTGGGTGGCAGGGGCCTCTGTCAATAATCAGCTACAGGAGCCTTCATGCACACAGGATACTGACCTGGCCACGCAGTTGAACACTGTGGAGAATGATCAGTTGAGCAATGCTCTGTCAGAAGAACCCTGTCCACCTGCTGCTCATAGTGCTGACCAAAGATCTGAAGTTTCTCTGCAGCTCTCTAACATTGGAAGTTCCTCGAGTAGTGCAGTGGGTGTAGTGAGAACCAGGGTGGGAAGAATAGTCAAACCAGTGAATCGGCTGATTCAAAACATGACCCAACACTATGCCCAACGCTCTAACAGCTCAGTTCTTAGTTTGGTTAGAGCACTGATGTCATGAACACACACATGCACGCACACACACAAACACACACTATACTGTCCAGTTAGAGGGTGACAGTTTTGTTTTGTTTGTTATTTTTTTCTTATTTCAAGCCAAGTCAATAAGAGGTATTTAGTCTGGTATGGTATGGGTAGTGTAGACGGCACTCCTGTAGCAAGTACACTATGGGGGGTCTGCGCAGCCCTTTGTAGTTGCTTTCCCTTTGAGTTGGGTAACATTCATGTTGCAGTATACTGTGAGATATACTTATCCAGTGGTCTTTTAGTGGTTGACTTGTAGTGATATTTTGGTGAAGTTCAGAGGGGAGTATGTAATAGAATAAACCTTATTTTTCCTCTTAGTGAACTTCACAAAATATGTAGGCTTATTAAAATTAAAATGGGTAACAGTCAGGAAATTTTCTGACCTGGGGAATGTCTTGAAGGCTTTCCTGAGGTGTGCTAGGTTAACATGGTGTGCTGATGTAATATGTAATAGAATAAACCTTATTTTTCCTCTTGGTGAACTTCACAAAATATGTAGGCTGTAATGTAAATAGGACTTGGAACGGGTTAATCGTTGCCTATTGTTTCCGATGGGGTGATAATTGGTGTTGCACACCGG
>JAPEKO010000027.1:21826171-21837783 GCA_027576075.1 Cathorops hypophthalmus
CAAAAATAAGAACAGTCAAAGTCTCCAGGAGGCTGGTTTTGCAGGATGCTCAGAAAAACTTGCCATCTCATGTCCTTATAAAACTGCACAAGTTGTACTTGATACTTTTTTTTTTTCCCAAAGTAGTCATCACAGCAGATATTGACTGTTTCATTTATTACTGTTTACTGATCTTTAAAGTATTTTTTTTAATGTAGAAACGTTTACTTTCATTGTTTTTAGATATCTTTGCTCTACAACATTTTTTGCATGTACCCAAGATTTTTGCACAGTACTGCATATGTATATAGGCCTTCATAGTACATTTTAGAACAAAGATGTTTAATATAACGGGGAGTTGTAAAAAATATACCAAAATATGTTATAGTACAATATTTTCTGAGAGAATAGGGAAGGTTCTGACTTAAAGTAACACAATTACAACTGGTCCATCTATCTCTTTCAATACACCATTCTGTCAATCTTGTCTTTCAGTAATTAAGTGCAGTCTCTTTCCATCATTAGCACTGTAGAGTTCCAGTATAGTAACAATCTCATGCTTCACTCATTCACACTGCATCCTGGCTATTTTGCATTAACCAATATGAATGGGGGAACAGCAGCTATGTATTCACATTAAGTACTTGTTTATCGTGAGTTCATTTTCAGCATCTGGCAAGGTCAGAGGCAGTGATTGACAGTTGAATGCCAGGCTGTTTGGCACAGAAGGCTCTCAGATGATGCCAGGATAATGCTGTCAGGTGACTTTGGTGAGCTGGATAAATGTGGCCTGAAAGGTAAACTGTAGCTGTACATGCCATACGGTGACATAAAAGATGATGTTGCAGTATCCTGCTGAGCTCCAGAGGATCGGCCTGCCTGAAGGTTCTGGATAGAAAGCAAGCAGTGGCTCTGGAGGCACTGGCCTCTGCAACCTCCTATTTTTTTGTCATGGAGAGGAGACAGCATTGGATAGTCCATCAAGGGTCGCAACCCTGAGTAAGCTCTGAGCCTGTCTGGTATGACACTGCAGTAGGGTCGGTTTGTGAAGGAGGGGTTTGAAGAGGTCATTTTAGAGCGGAGAGGGACACTGAGGTTGTGAAGATCACTGTCTTGGCCAGAGAGGGTGAATAGATGGGAGAGCGAAGAACTGGAGTGCGGCAAGAGCCTTTTCAGAGGGGAAATGTCATGACAGCTCTCAGATACCCCACAATTTTCACCTGCAATTAATGTATTAAAATAATGTGACATTCTTCTTTTGGCAAATATACCATTACAGCAATGCAAATTCAGTGATTTAGAATTTTCACAGCACCTGAGCTTGAGAAAGTATCTATCTATCTATCTATATTTTTTTTTTAATAGAAAAGGATTGTGTAAGAGGTACATTTGACCAGAAGCAATTCTTGTGCTGTAAAAAAAAAACATTTTACATAAATCTGTAATGCATTTTTATAAGGTACTTGAATATGATTTTGTTTTGTCTATTCACATCAGGACTTTAATTCTCCATTCACTACACAACAACAACAATAATAATAATAACTTAGTAATCTGTACCTTGCAGCTCCAGAGTAAATGGCTTCAAATTGAGTCCAAATGGATTTCGCCAGGGGTAAGAGTCCAGAACGCTATCTAATACGCCCCTATGGGAGATAAGCTTCCTTTAGAGAAAATATATATATATATACTAATCTGAGCTTTGAAATTTACTTGCAGGAATTAAATTTGAAGCAAATTTATTCCTTTACCTGTTTCTTCCTGGGTCTCTGAAGCCCTTGGCAAAGGGGTTTCGGTCAATCTTCAGTTTTGTTATCTTAAGGACAGAAAAAGTGAATGCAACATTACTCGCATGTCAATTAATGCATAAATGCAATAATACTCAAACTAATGACAATCCCAGTATGTCTTATGCAGGGAGAGCAGCTGGTCCTTTTTCATGGCCACTCAGAGCAAGAGGGGAGGTCAAACAATACACTTTGATTACTGGGGACTGGCCAAACATTATTTTCTATCGTGCATGAAATGGGTTGTACTTCAAAAGCCTCCAGCGGCACCCCCCCCCCCCCCCAAAAAAAAATAATAATAATACTTTATTTAATAATTTTAACTAATTTATTTATTTAATGACTCGAACTGGACTCTGGTAACAGAAGTTGACGACAGCATTTCTGTAGCTTCCTGTTTTGGAACAGTGTGTAAATACTGAAATCCTACACAGAGCTATACTCCTTAGAAGTTAAACAGTGTGATTTATGTAGTCAGGCTGGGGCGAAAACGGCATGATGTGTGTCCGTGTGAATACGATATGCTTGCAGTGAAAAGGTTATAGTGGAGAATTCTGCAGTTGGCCATAATGTCCGTAAAATGTATAAACAAGGATGGAATGAAAACCTAAGACTTCTATTCATCATATCCGTATTGCAGACTAATGTCAGAGTAGCCAATGCTTTAACAAGATGAATAGTCTGATGGTTAGAGACGCAACTTTGGGGCCAAAAGGTCACCCGTTCGATTCCCTGGAGTGAATGATCAGCACTTTTCTCTCTCTCCAAGTCCATGGCTGAAGTGCCCTTGAGCAGAGCACCTAACCCCCAATTTGTGCCCACTGTACTATGTGTTTGTTTGCTGTTTCAGATTGGTAAAATGCAGAGAAAGGTGTTCACTGTGCTCTCTATATATGTGATGAACAGAGGCTTAAATTAGGACATTTCGAATGAACTCGAACTGGGATTGTTTTAATTCAAAAGATCAGTTTGTTTTGGAATTAATTGAAAAGTGGTCCTTTACCTGTTGGTTTTGGTAGGCTGTCACGGTTATGAACTGGGTCTCGGGGAAGGAGAAAGTGCAGACGCCTTCAGTCGGGATTGCAGCAATTTGCAACACGTCCACAGATGGCTCGTGTACAACTATGTGCACGCGCGGTTTGTACTTGTGCATGGATTGAAGGATGATCTGAATGAAGAAAAATGGACACGTATGGAATTTAGCGGAAGCCATTGCGTGTATCGAATAAAAATATCCCATGGAAAGAGAACAGTTGACGCAGAAACATTGACTGTAGCCACACTTGAAGATTAAGCGCGCAAGAGCAGCTGGTGTGTGAAAAGTTGGCACTTGCTGTGGAGCGATATTTAGGCTACAGAATGGTCATATTGAACTCCGAGAAAAACATGAAGATACAGATGTGTAAACTGGGGAGCCCCTGTTTAAGTAACTCGGCCACAGTGTGTAAAGCATTTTGAGGAAGAAAAGTGACAAACGGTCTGCCATTCAGCTGCTAATCACTGTCTCTGATCTTGCTAGAACTGAACTCGAGATAAACAGGTCCTTAACTCCAATATAAAGCCTATTTGAAAACAAAACGCGTTAGGATTCAATATGAATGAGTGGAGTATGCGCTCATTTTCCTATTGGAAGACAGGATTACTCAATAGTTTAAAGACAGTTTCACTGGAAGAGCCCTTAACTTTCTTTAATTTCGTCATTCCGCACCCACTGTTCTCTAACAATTTACACCTCCACTAAAGGTAGTGCTTATATTGCTTATCAGGTTAGTTCTATACAACGGTAATGACAGACTGGCGAGTCGCGGATGATATGCGTAAACATGCATTTGATAAAAATAACAAACATGCATGAGATTATGTAAGAAGTATGAATTTGTAAGTTAAACAGTCGTAAGTTAAATTAACTAACATTAACATTGTTAATACTGGCTCTCCTCTAAGTATGCAGACATGCATGCATCCATTCCAAACGCATGAAGCGTAAAATGAGATATATTTGACTGGAGGATCTCTGTTAAATAAATCTATCTATTTTGCACGATGTTGTACAATCCGTGCAACTCACATGGCCCTTGTCGTCCATCTCGTTGTTTGTTAATTTCACCCGGTCGAAGCTGATCACTTGGCGCATCCACGTCTCTCCGGAGCATGGCGAGTCCGGATGGATATACAGCCGCGGGGTGATACACGAGTGATCAGTGTTTCCAGCCACCATCCACTGGGAACTGTGATACACATACCTACGCATTTCTTTTTTTAAGTGAGTAACTTCACAACATATTATTTAAGGTACATGCAATTTCTGTAAACATTCCTCCAGTATTTAGTCTAATACAACAAATCAGTTTCAATTACAGACGCCTTAAAGTGTTGAATATAATTATTTCCCAGTAAGCTAATTTTTAAAATGAACTTGAATCCTATTTCCAATTTTAGGTAATTTTATATTCGTTAAAATTGCAAATAAACTTTTTTTTTTTAAATAAATTCTTCTGTTTGTGTGAATGAGTGCTCAGAAACGAAATCTGCTGTGTGTTGCGTATTCTACTTAATTCAGGCCATTATGCTTGTTTCCACCTTTTATTTGCTGTAGCTCCATAAGCAGTTACACAACGGATATATCGGAAATGAATTAAATATTTGTTTATTTCGGATGCGTTTTGGAGATGTCCACTATTATCTCTTTAAACTACAAATGACACGTTGTTCTTTTACCTGATTTGAGCTTATGTTCTCAATTTACCCACTGCTTATTATTATTATTATTATTATTATTATTATTATTATTATTATCTTGGATCTCAGCCTTGTACCTGTATCTCTTTGAATCCACGAGCTTGATGTCCATGGCGATGCAGTATTGTTTCAGTGGGTCCAGATTCCTCACTTTCACTCGGATTGATGGAAACATTCGCCTGATGAAGTACCTTAGTTCATTTTCAGCTTTGCAGCAATTATAACATTTACAACATGTGTCTAAATAGGATATAACTTAATTTCCCATGTGATGCATTACATTATGTCCAGGAAAAAAAAAACATTCAGGCAAAATCTAAAATATGTTCAGCTTCAATATAAAATAGAACTAAACAACTAGTTATCCGTCTACTTTATTTTACTTTTATTTCAATAAGTTACATTATTTATTCTCTTGGAATCACTGATAGTCTGTTAAACAATATGAGCAAATAACTGCCCCACCTGCCCGCTTTGGTGATTATCATCTCTGTTCCAATCTCGTGAAATCTGCTCCATAGATCGGATCCTTGCAGTTCCACTTGAATCTGTGCGTCCGGGTCGGTTTTGTCCTCATCGGATTTACTTGTGGTCTCAATAGCTTTCTCGATTTGATACGCTGTTCAACATAAATCAGTACATTAATAGACATTTGAGTATCGCTGAAAAAGAGATCAGCTTATTAAGATAAATATTAAAAGTTTTAAAAGTGAAGGTTGATATGTTGAAGGGTCTTTTACACGCACGCACGCGCGCGCCGTACGCGCACACACATCATTGTAAAATAGAATGCGCAAATGAGAATGTAGTATATAGGCTATCTACATTTGGACTACATATTAACTCTAAATGTGTGTGTGTGTGTGTGTTGACAGTCCCAGTGATTAGATGGGATTGCAGTAAAATTGCCTTGCAACTATACCCGCAGAAAGGCTGAGTTAGCCAGCATCACCGGTCCTGCGCAAAGTCAGTGCGCAAACACACACAGTGAAGATGAGAACACGCTCACCGCTGTTCTCTGCTTCATCCACGACAGTCCCAGTCGATGTGTCCAAGTCGCAGTCACTTGCCTCTGTCTTCTCATCCTTCGCCTTTTCCACTTTCATCCTCTTGCAGCTTTTCCCCACCAAAGCCTCCACAGAGAAAGCGTGCGCCCTTCGGCTCAGGCCCTGCGCACGCGGACAGGCGACCGAAACTCTCTCCCCGGCATCACGCCCACTTTGCATGGCCGTCCACTTCGACCAACTGTAGGAGCTTGAATCAACTTCCCTAGCTATTTTAAGAGGCTTTTATTTCAAGCGCCTGTCTCGTGAGCGCCTGCGTTTAAATCATTTTGCAGCTTTAGTCGCGTCCACTTCCACGCACACTACACTTCCCACCCACTTTACATTCAGCTCCTAAACTGGGAGGCACCAAGAGGGGCGCAGAGAAAGGGCAGAACAACGACAACTTCCCAAAGAACAAGTGACAGCTACCGAATTTCTTTCAGCAAAGTCGGTCAGAGCATGGTCTGTACAATTTATGGACCGAAGAAAATGTCTTCCGGCTTATTGTCATTGATTTGCGCAAAGAATTTTAAACGGGCGATTTCATCCCACCTGTGCAGTTTTACAGCGTGCGTGTAATATGTCCATCATGATGGATGACTTAAAAATATCTTGGCCTAAATAAATAAATCCTTTATTTCGGATATATACAGGCTATTCTTCTTCTATTATTATTATTATTATTATTATTATTATTATTATTATTATTATTATTATTATTATTATTATAGCGTATATCCAGATACATTAGTGATATTATTATGACTGAATAAAATCAAATTTATTTTGCTTTGCTTTATATTTAATTCCGATTTTAGAATTATTCTTGCCCGCTTATATGACTTTCTTTACATTTCCCGAAAGCTATATTTGCTACAAATTAGTAAATGCAGGAAAATATTTATTCGTAAATAAAACATAGAACAAGTCATAACCCCACCCCACCCTCTCTCACACACACACACTTTTTTTTTTTTTTTTTCCCCAGTTTATAAAGTTACTTCTACCTTACCAGATTTTAGTTATTGCCTTTGAATACTATCCTGGTGCCGCTTTCATTATGTTCTAATTAAAGGAGCATAATATAATTTATTCAGAGGAAGAAGGAAAAATACATCAAGAAATGTTTTAGTCTTTACTAAATATTACCATCTGGAGGCGCGCATTTATTAAACTACCTCCGTGAAACTCACTGCTTCAGTTAAAGCTAACATTTCCTCTAACAATTTGGGGCTTTCCGTAAAATCAAGGCTTCTGAAGCGAGTCCTGCCTGCTTCCCATAACGCCAAAACTATCAGTGAGTTTGGAAACATTGTGAAACTGGTCGTAATGACAAGTTAGGATTATTAAATTACCGCGTGACGTGTAATGGATCCGTCGTATACACAAATAATAGTAAACACAATTTAAGGACAACTTATTAAAATGTTTTCATCCTAGAAACTAAATGGCTGGAGGACGGGGAAAAATGACTGTGTTTATACATTGGTTTGGTTGGCCATAACCACAATAATCAGCTCAGGTAATTTGTTCCTTTCTTGTCACCTCAGTTAGGTTTCTCCATCGATTCTGGCCGAATTTATTCCGTAATTCTTATTGTGACAAAGGTATGTATTTATTTATTAAATAAGCTGTTATCGTGAAAGGCACGTGAATAAAATATCCCACATCGCTATTTCATCTCCGCGTTTTTTTCCCCGAGACGTGTGACGTTAGTAGTGTTTATTATTCGATGTAATTGAATTAAATCAGTCGAAAGGTTATTACAATAGTCACGCCACTGAAAATGATTACATATGAAAATGGTTAGGAAGTCCATATTTCTTAAATAAAAATGTCACGCAAATAAGAAGCTCGCGTTTTGACATTAGGCTAAGTATTAACTTGTTTACGGGTTCAGTTCAACTCAATGACACTTCTGATTGATCAAACGGAGTTTCAAGTCGACAAAACAGAAATGATGTTCAGCATCCAATAGACCAGTTGTGGATGAATTAAGCCAACAACATCCTGATGTCTCCCAGTCTTCTGGGAGGTGAACTGTTATGAAGTCAAACTGACGAAATTCCCAAAGCTTGATGGAAACTTGGCCATCCTGGGCTGATCTGTGTTAAGTTACATATACGCTGAGGTGCAGAACTTCATACAATCAGTCAGGAGGACAAAGTAAACATTTAAGGGAAATGCACCACGAATGACTGATTGCTTGTTAAATGAAAGGCATAAAATAGAATTCCCTAAACTGTGTTTGAAAATAACGATAAACACAATCCTTTGCTTCTCTCATGAGTTGAAAAGGGAGTATGGAGAGCACAGTGCACAAACTGAAATCTAATCAGTTGTCAGTGAATATGTTGGTGTCTTTCCAGCTGGTGTATGAAGCTGTTGCTGCTTTAAAGTCATAGAGTGTAGATACAGCATATCAGTTAATTCCTTTCATCTAATGTCATTTTGACTAATTGCTTATTTTATTAGTTTGCTTCCATGTCAGCCACAAAGTCTGAGAGAATGGCAGGAAATCAGAGCTTATGCATGAAGTTTCTCTCTGTAAACATTGGCAAGCACTGTAGAGCACAAGCGTGGTGCCATACCAGGAGGGTAATTGTAGACAGCAGTGCTAAGCAGGCCAGCTAAAGTTGCCACTAATTGGGAACGACTTCTCCCTTGCTGGTTTATTTTAGAGCTTCAACTGACACAGAGCAGAATGCAGATGCTTTTTTGAGACACCTTGTATGTGGTGTGGATAGCCATGACCCTGAAGAGCAGCCTAGGTCTCTCATCTCCTTTTATGCAGGAGATAAGTAAGGGGTGTCAGAAAATCTATCCTGGCATAATTTGCTTACTTCCAACAGGGCAGCCCACAGGTTCTGGTATTTGCCACACAACATTCTTGTGTCATACTCCATTCACCTCAAACACAGGCTAGCACGGGAACTTCTGGTGCAGCCTAGGTTCTCAGAAGCTGTGTTTTCCTGTGTATGTTTTCTTTCTAAATGTTCAGCATTTAGAGGTAGCATTCCTGCAGTAAGTTGCCACTGACTGACTCATATTATGTGCCTGTTGTCTTGAACTTGTCTGTATTTGACATGCACATTGGCATCCACTCCACACTGTCCATATGATTTTAATAATGCAACAGGTCTGAGTTTTAAACATCCCCTCATGCATTCTAGGTAAATGTGTTTCTCATGGGTGACATCAGATCAGATGAAAGGACAGACGGAAAGAAAAGAAGGGATTAAAAAATCAGAATGGGCCAAAAAAAAAGGAGAAAGCAATAAAATAATAAAAAAAAAAGCTCAACATGGAAGATGTGCAATTAAGGGGTGACAAATTCTTATGACCTGGTCTATGGCATCATTTCATCAAGAGAATCGTCAGTAAAGGCTACATCTGCTCTTCATCAGATCCCTCTATGAAATGTTGTTATTGAAACATTAATGTTGAATACAGCCTCTTTTATGGTACTATAGTGAGCAACAAAATGATAATTAAAAAGACTTTGCTCATTTTTAAAGCCTGCCTCAAAGAAGCGGAATATTAAGTATTGCAGCTCTGCCTAAGACTTAATTGACCATGGCATCCAACTTGAGCCCATGGACAATTGCTTATGGTTCTTTGATTGTTCATTGAGTCTGGTCCAAAGTACTATTTTGCCCATGCACCATTTGTTTTAACTGTCTACCATTTAGTGCATTCCACCTCCACCATGTATAGCCCAACTGGGCATCAAAACATTTAAGTCAGTGAAAGCTAAGTATATACTCGTTCAAGAGGTGAAATGGAAGGAGAATGAAATGTGCTGTATCATTATTAATATAACAAAAGACATGCAATTTGATTTATTGTTTACTCAACCCAGCCACTATTGGCTGAGTAAAACATATAGCTTAGCTCTTCTTTTGGAGCTTAGAGCTTTATGTAACATTAGCAATATGATTACTATGTAAGGAAAAGGGGAACTTTATCTCTAGTTATCAAAAGTAATTTATATAGTAATTCATCCAGAACAATAATGTGCAGATCTGCTTTGAACTAAATTTAGTTTCATTGTGTCCCAAATATTTAATGGCCTAGCACTCCAAGAATTAATGGAGACTGTGGTGAGAGAAAATAAATCTGTTGAAGGCAAAGATTAAGTGATACCTTAGGGATAGTTTTCATTTTATGTGCTCACTGGAAGAGTGAGTATATTTCCAAGTGCCTGTAAAAGTATGAGGTTCAGCTCTCTATTAAGCCCTGTTACTCAGTGGTGGAAGTATTGCTCAAATAAGAGAGATAAGACAACATGAAGCATAGACTTTCAGCAGGAAACCACTGGGTCTTGAAACTGAATTATTTAAATTTAAACATACTGTCACATACTGGGATTAATGCATTATTATTTGTGGACACTGTAATAGTGGAAAAGAAATGTATGATGTCAGGCAGCAGATATGGATCCAGATGCAGGTACACAAAAGCTTTATTATTAAAGCTTGCAAACAAATCCTATATGTGAAAATAGGGTCAACGAATAGGCTAAGGTCAGGTGATGTACAAACAATGTTCACTGGGCTAGGCAAGAGCAAAAATGAGAAATCCAGAAACAAGATCCAAACCTGAAAGTATATAATAATATACTTTGGTAATGACTGGTTTGCAACAACAGAGCATACAATGAGTGAGTGGGATGAGACCCTTTAAATACTGTGGCTGTGCAATTGAGTCCAAGTGTTCATAATCAGTACTCAGGTGAGTTTGAATGTGTGTTGTAGACCACACAGTCTTACAGCAGACCACACAGTGTTATGGCAGTTGCCTGTTCCAGCACTGACATGAGAGAACCATTCCCCAGAAATGCTACCACTGGGAATAGAGGGTTTTTTTTGGACCTCTCCCTGGATTATGGCCTGGGAAATTCAGGTTACATGCATGATATAGGAGCACATCATGGGCCAGAACCCAGCACTTGTCCTCAGGTCTGTAGCTCTCCCATTATATGAGGTATTGAAGTTTGCCTTCTTTCCAATGTGAGTCTAGAATTTCTTTCACCACTGGTTTTCCTTCAGTGTTGAGGAGCAATGGGGGAGCAGAGAGGGATGCCTTCTGCAACAGGCCCTGGTATTACTGTCTTTAGTCAGGAGACATAGACTAAGAGGGCTAGATAGTTGTGGCATGGCAGTTATGATTCACTAACTGTTTCAGTAAATGATTATGTAACTGTTTATTTTCTGAAGTATCTTGAATGGGACACTGAAGCCATGTGATACTTTTCTGCATCCTTCGATACTACAAAACTATTTAGTTGACACCCATACCCAGTTGCCTGTTTTGTAGTGGGGAGTTCTTTCTTCTGCATTGATCTTTGAATTCTTTGGTTACTTGGGCCATATATTCAGTGTGTTGGTAGGCCTGTTCCCATACATGATCACTCTACTAGTCATCCATTGTGGGTGAGTCAGTAGGGTTGGGGTTCCACAGGAACAATAATGGATAGTATCCAAGAGTGCATTTGAAGGGTGTGATCTTGGTTGCTGAGTGTTTGGAGGGAGTTTTGTGCCCGCTCCTCCTGATTGTTAGCACAGAGTCTTCACAAAGGCATCCTATTTCTTGTTTGGCTCTCTCTAATTGACCATTAGCCTGGGGTGATTTCTTGACATGAGGATCATTGATATTCCAAGTTTCTCCATGAATCCTCCTGAGACATGAACTCAGCTTCTTGGCCACACACTATGTCCTCTGAAATACCAAAGTACCTAAACATGTGATTGAAGATGAATGCCACCATTTCAAAGGCAGACTGCAGACAAAGGGTCTTTAACAAATGGTAAATATTCACCATGATGACAGTCTTGTTCTGTAATGAGGGGAAATCTATGGGGAGATCTAGTTAATAGCTAGGTGTGACCATAGGCCCCATCCACATGAGTATGTGGCCTCACCCAATATGCTGTCATTTTGAAAAAAATCTCCGTAAACATGGCGCCGTTTCGATTCACTGGAAACGACCTAAAACACTGTAGTACATATGCCAGGCCTGTATGTGGTGCTGTGACACCACCATACCAATACACTAAAC
>JAPEKO010000027.1:22065360-22076493 GCA_027576075.1 Cathorops hypophthalmus
TTAAAAGGGAAACATTTAAATGTCTTGGAATGGCCTAATCAAAGCCCAGACCTCAATCCAATTGAGAATCTGTGGCAAAACTTGAAGATTGCTGTACACCAACACAACCCATCTAACTTGAAGGAGTTGGAGCACTTTTGCCAAGAGGAATGGGCAAAAAGCCCAGTGGCTAGATATGCTAAGCTAATAGAGGCATGCCCCAAGAGACTTGCAGCTGTAATTACAGCAAAACTCAAGTCAAGTTTATTTGTATAGTGCTTTTAGCAATAAACATTGTTGCAAAGCAACTTTACAGAATTTGAACAACTTAAAATATGAACTAATTTTATCCCTAATCTATCCCCAACAAGCACATCTGTGTCGACGGTGGCAAAGAAAAACTTCCTCAGACAACATGAGGAAGAAACCTCGAGAGGAACCAGACTCAAAAGGGAACCCATCCCCATCTGGGCAAAAACAGACAACATGACTAACATTAACAGTCCTAACATAAAGTCAGCTTCGTTGATGCTATAAACCCCCTACTGATGGAAACCCGAGCGCAAAACCGTTCACAACAACCGTAGTCCCAAAGTCAGCAAGTCAACTGCAGTCCTAAAGTCAGCAAGTCAACTACAGTCCCCAGCCACAAAAGCACCACTGCAAGAGTCCAGAGCGTTCTCCAGGCGCGACCCCCAACTGTCCACATGGGGCCGCCCTCCACAGGAGCGATGCCAAAAGGTGGCTCTACAGAGTATTGACTTTTTTTTTTACTTTTTTTTTGGGGGGGGGTGAAAACCTATGCACACTCCAGATTTCAGGTTGTTTTTTTTTTTTCATCCTAATTATTGTTTGTGTCACAATAAAAAAAAGAAACACACATTGAAAGTAGTAGGCACGTTGTGTAAATCAAATGGTGCTAACCCCCCGAAAATCCATTTTAATTCCAGCTTTTGAATCCACTTTGATTCCAGCAACAAAACAGGACAAACACCAAGGGGAATGAATGCTTTTTCAAGACACTGTAAGTAACCTTAGTAATTTTTAAGCCAATATGCTGAAATGTTATTGTGCCTAAGTTGTGACATGGTGGTTGCGTAGTGTACCCAGGAAGTGTTGCTAGCCTATAGCTCCAAGGTCACAAAGGTTTCATTCTAACCACTGGTTGCTATCTGTGTGGAGTTTCAGCAATCCTCCCCATGCCTGTGTGGGTTTACCTACCTCCCAGTCGTAGGACTGGCTACACTAAATCAACCACTATATGTAGAAGATACATGTAATGGACTGGTATCCCATCTAGTGTGTATTCCTGCCTTGCACCCAGCGTTCCCAGAATTATAACAGCAAAGGGGGGACCAAGTTCATCTTAATGCTTATGGTTATGGAATTGGGTGTTAAAGGACAGAATTTGGGTTTAATTTCCAGGTGTCCACAAACTTTTAGCCACATGTTGTAAATGCATGAAATACATAGGAATAATGGACCTGGGGTAGCAAGGCTTATTTCAACTGTCACCCATGTTTCCAAGCCATTTTCAGTTACATTATTAGGACAAAACATGTCTGATTAATGTGCTGTTCTATTAATAAACTTTGAATAATTAGCAAACAAACACTAAACTCTGTTGTTGTTTTCAGATGAAAAGCTGAGTTATTTTGAGTCTCACATAAGACTCATTCTAGTTGTGACAAAACTGTCCCAAAACAGCCAATTAAAACCACCCATTAACTTCCACTGCTCTAATATTGTAGTAAGCTCAACTAAGTGCTCTATATATAGCCTTCACAGGGTGTTTTTGGAGAAGTTCCCAATGTATGACGGCCAGCATGGGTCTGTGTGTGTGTGTCGCGGGGGCACAGTGACAGAGGGGATGTTGTCCTTGAGCACAGGTCTCATGCAGGCAGAGTTTCTGCACAATGGTGCTGGAAAGCACAGGACATCCTGCTCTCTGCTCACCTCCATCCCCATTCTGAAAACAAAGCCTTCCATCATGGCTGTCCTCTGTGTCTTACAGTTTCATGACATAGTGGGGAAAACTTACCAAAAAGAGAAAGGGCAGTCAGTCAGAGTGTAACTGAATGTAAGCATTTATTTTCAAATTATATTTATAATTCAGATTTGCTTTGTTTTATGCAATTATACCAATGTGTAACATTGCCAAGGAATATCATTCTGTATCAGAAATTTACACAGGTACCTGAAAATACAGAGAACAACTTGGAATATAACCTCAGCATGTCAGCCCACTACTACCAAACCATGATGTTGATGTACACTATATGGCTAAAAGTATGTGAACATCTGGCCATCACACCCATGCTTGTTGAACATCGTATTCCAAAGCTATGGCATTAATATAGAGTTGGTCCCCTCTTTGCTGCTATCACAGCCCTCACTCTTCAGAGAAGACTTTCCAATAGTTTGTTTGTTTTATGGCTGTGGGGATTTGCCAGTTCAGCCACAAGGGCATTAGTGAGGTTCGGCACTGCTGTCAGGCAAGAAGGCCTGGTGTTCAGTGATCATTCCAGTTCATCCCAAAGGTGTTAAGTGGGTTTGAAGTCAGGGTTCTGGGCAGGCCACTTGAGTTCTTCCACTCCAAACTTAGCAAAAAATGTCTTGAGTCTTGCTGTGTGCACTGTGGCATTGTTATTCTGGAACATATTTGGGCCTTTTAGTTTCAGTGAGGGGAAATCTTAATGTTAAAGCATGCAAAGACATTCTGTACAGTTGTGTGCCTCTATTTTTGTGGCAACAGTTTGGGAAAGACCCACATCTGGCTTTGATGGTCAGGTGTCCATATAATTTTGGCCATACAATGTATATATCTGTCAGCTGAAGCAGCATTATTGGTGAACTGGTTATGAATTATTGAATTCATTATTGTTGCTTTATTTTAATAGTCTATAGTATATGCTAAATGTATGACTGATTTTGACATGTAATACTTTGGCCATATGTGTAGGTTTGGATGTTTTTTTATTCTGGCACTTTGTCACACAGAGCCACTTATTGTGGCATTTTGCCATAATATAGTCTATTGCAGCTATTCTTCATGCCTATTCTTTTCACTTGGAAAGAACAGACTCTTTCTGAATAAGCACTCTATTGTACATGTTCCCTGGTATAAGAGGATACATGACCTATGAGCACAATACTGTTTGTTTTTTTTCTTATATTAACAAAGAGCACAATAAGGACCATTTATGTAATATAAACTTAGTTGTAATATACACATTTAAGGGTGATTGGCCATATTGAGGTATTAAAAATTAAACTTTATTGCTATTCCTACTTTAATTGTAAGAAAACATTTAATCTAACATTTAATCTATTGCAAACAATTATATTATTTTTACTCAGTATATTTAGCTGTGTGTTGCTTTTAAATGTGTAACAGGGTTGAACATAACAGTGCTGATTTTTTTTTTTTTAGCATAGAATTACACAAAAATGTAATTACCAAGCATCCATGGCAATAGCCTGAGGACATTAGGGACACTCGAATGGTTTGCTTAATATTTTTAATTAATAAAGTAAATTTTGCACACTCACAAATTTTGTGCTGTGAGGTCAAAGCAGACCTCATTATTCAATATCACAGTATCATTGAAAATAAAGAAAAAAGATTAAAAGAACTTACTTTTAATCTTAAGGAAATTCAGTTGATGCAACTTCATGGTGAACATGTGACTTGTGGAATAGTCCAGATATTTCATAGGACAGAATGTGTTCACATAACATGGTTCAGTAAATGGTGTGAAAAATAAAATGTAGATTTTTCATAATTACTTATGGAAAAGGAAGTTTTTGGCATAGGATGTTACAAGGATTCACACATTAATGCAAAAAGAAGAAGGTTTTTCAAGTATTTTAATGTAAAGTTAAAATAAATCTCCTACTACTGGACTGTTACCTTACCATGGTGTAGCAGCTTGCATGCCTCCTATGACCCTAAGGGCTTGTGCTGGCAGGTCTACCTGGTAGGTTCAACCATGCCAGAGTTGGTCTTGGGTTAGGGGCCTGACAAAAATCAGTCCACCAGGCTCCATCCCCCAACAACTGTGCTGATGTCTGTGGCATGCTAACACGCACACGAGAGAAGCATGGAGGTACCATACTGCTGATTGACTGGGATGAGCCATTCAGTGCTACCTACACCAACACCAAGAGAATCTGGAGGCCAACCATCAGAATATGGAGAACGAGGTATTGGGCAAGCTACCTAGCGGGCATAGAGGCTTCAGTTTACAACACCTGGACAACAGCCGGAACAGCCAAGGGCACAGAGACTACCATCTTCCCATAGAGGACACAAGTCAGAAGTGGCCAGCCTGCCTGGGTCAGTTCAAGTCAAGGTCAGCCCACTGACTCTATCCCCTTTTGACCGCTTCTTCAGATTACACATGGTGATATGTGTCTCTCCGTGATTCCACTCCATGTGATTATTGGATGAAGGACACAGGTATGGAATTGGGCAGCCTACCTGCTAGCCGTGGAGAGGCCAGCAGCCTTGCCATGGCAAAACTGTTTACCCGGTACAGGCTCTTCAACATCAACATCTTACAATCAGCATCGGTCTGATGGGAAGCGACATTGCAAGTATGACGGATCAAGGGCACCCCTGAACTCGATCATCTTAGAAGCCACCACAAATACATTTCACAGATCAAGATTGCATCGTGGAACATCCAAACCATGTTAGACACACCATCCACCAAACGACAAGCTCCAGAACGCAAGTCTGCTCTCATTGCATATGAACTCAAGAGGCTCAACATTGACATTGCTTGTCTCAGTGAATGTAGAATACGTGGTGAAGGTGAATTCTCTGATGGCGACTACACCTACCTCTATTCAGGGAGACTCAGTGATCAACACAGACTTGAAGCTGTTGCAATTGCAATGAAGTCAAGTCTAAGACCTCTAGTGCTGAAATGGAAGGGCATCAACTCTCGCATTATGACCATGCGCATCAGGCTGAGCAGTAAATGTCACGTTACTGTCATCAGCGTCTACGCTCCAACATTTAAGAGACCACCAGAAGAAAAGGAGCTCTTCTACAGCCAACTCACATCAATGCTCTCAGATATTTCATCCAATGACAGGCTAATTCTCCTTGGCGACTTCAACACCAGAATTGGTACCAACACTGAGGCCTGGCCAGATGTCATAGGACCTAATGGCCTAGGAGAAGAAAATGCCCAGGGTGTGACACTGCTCGAACTCTGCACCAGGTTTGGCCTGCTTATCACAAACACAGTATTTACTCATCCCGACATACACAAAAGGACCTGGAAACATCCATGCTCACAAAGATGGCACATGATCAACTTTATCATCATCAGACAGCACTACAAAAGTGACTTAGCAGACTCTAGGGTCTGGCACAGCGCTGATTGTTGGTCAGCTCACAAGCTAGTATGTGCTTGGCTGAACCTGCGCTTCCACATTTCCAGAGGCAGGAAAATCCATCCTTGCCTTAACACAGCATGACTAAAAGTACCTGAAATTGCCCAACAGCTTCAGGAAGCTATTGCCTCCCAACTACTTAGCATCAGCTTGGATGGCTTAGAGGAACACTGGCAAGGACTTGGGTCAATCTTTTACAACACCTAAAAGGAGATCCTTGGTTTACAAAGGAAAAACACAGAGACTGGCTTGATGAGAACAATATCCTCATCCAAGATCTACTTAAGCATTAACAACAGTGCTTCCAAGCTCTTCTCCAGAATGAAACACTGGAACATCACCAGCATTTCTGCGCTGCATGAAGCCTTTGCCAACACAAACTTTGCTGAGTCCAGAACCAGTGGCGGTTAGACAGAGCTGCAGAGATTGAATCATCTGCTCAGTGCCATGACTCTCATGGGTTCTTCGAAGCTCTCCGCATTGTCTCTCAATGCAAATCTGGTGGTATCAGTCCCATTAACTCAGCTGAGGGAATACTCCTACCTGAAAGAGAAGACATTTTAAGGAGATGCACTTCTGCACCCTACTGAACCACCGACATAACCAACATGTCTGCCTTAGATAGCATTCCACAAGAAGAAATTGCCCACGAGCTCGAACTACAGTAGATTCTTCATGTGATGAGGTTGAAAAAGCCTTAAACCAGCTCAAATCAGGAAAAGTGCCAGATCCTGATGGTATTCCTGCAGAAGTTCTTAAAGCTGGAGGTCCCCCTCTTCTAGAAGAACTTCACAGACTCCTGTTTATCATCTGAAAAGAGGAAAAGGTGCCAAAGGACTTCAAAAGTGGTACCATCATCATGCTTTTTAAGAAGAACTGCCTCTATACCTGTGGAAACTATTCTGGCATAACACTCCTAGCTATAGTTAAGAAGCTGTATGCTCGCGTCATCTTAAATACTGTAGAATATGACCCTCCACTGTCCCATTTATACCTGAGGCGCAATGTAGTTTTCAACCAGGCCCTTCGCCAACTGCTAGAGAAGAGCTATGAGCAGAACCAAGAACTGCACTTGATCTTTGTCAACCTGGTCAAGACATTCGATACTGTGAATTGCAAGATACTTTGGCAGCTAATACTTCGCATTGGAATACCATCCAAAATAGTAAGCATTATCCAGAGCTTTCACGATGGAATGGAGGCCCAAGTACTAGTGGATGGAGATATGACAGAGCCATTCCAAGTGTCATCTGGTCTAAGACAAGGCTGCATTCTAGCACCAGTCTGTTCATTCTCTACTTCTCTTTTGTCCTGCACCACGCCCACAAGAACATGGAAAACTTTGGAGTCGACATAAGGTACATGCTTGATGGCCAGTTATTCAATCTGAGATGGCTTAAGACCCTGAGTGCCAAGACAACAAGGTTGGATGACTTCTTATTTGCTGGCGATGCAACTCACAGTGCTGCGACAACATGATCCCTCTAGAATGCTGCAAACACCTTAAATAGGGCATGCAACAACTGGGGTCTTACTGTAAGTAAACCAAAAACAGAAGTTATGCACTTTCCTAAGAATGAAGATGCTGAACTAACCACCATAGACGAACATAAACTAACAAAGACACAGAGCTTTATCTACCTAGGTGGTCAACTAACTGTCGATGCTTCATTAGAGGCAGAAATAAAGAGGAGAATAGCCAGAGGAGCAGCTGCTTTCAAATCTCTGTCTACTAGATGCTGGAACCGCAGAGGCCTGACTCGCAAGACCAAAGTCACTGTCTACAAAGTTGTAGTACTGCCCTGCCTGCTATATGGGAGTGAGACTTGGACAACACTAGCACTCCACATCCACAAGCTGGAAATGTTTCATCAAAGATTGCTCAGGCACATCATGAGGATCCAATGGTGGCATCACATAATGAACACAGAGGTGTTATGAAGAGCTGGCACATCAACAATTGAGACCATGGTTTGTACCAACCGCTTTTGCTGGCTAGGCTATGTCTGTAGAATGCCAGACCATAGGATCCCCAAACAGCTTCTTTTCAGAGTGCTTGCCAAAGGCAAAAGATCTCGTGGGTGACCAAAAAAAGAGGTGGAAGGATTGCGTCAAAGAGGACCTCACCAAATTCGGCCTCCAAGACAACTGGTACACCATCACAGCCGATCGGTCTGCATGGGGAAAACAGATCCACAATGGAAAGTCCTTGTGTGAGACAAGACTACAACAGTGCGCTGATGAGCGAAGAGAACAATGCCATAGAAGAGCCACCCTTAATCAGAGATGACGGGACCATAAGTCTAAAAAAATGTAAAGTAAATGTAAAATGTAAAAAAAATGTAAAGGTGGGTTGAGACAGGCAAAAATGCTGTTTCCTAAGCATTATAGAACAGTTTTATTCATGTTTTATTAATACTATTTATCTGAAACATGTACATATAGGTTAGAACAAGGGCAGTTTTCTTGTATTTGAGATGCCTTTCCTTAATTTTACATACAACATTTGTATGTGTAATATCAGTGGGGCACAACTCATGGATTCATCTTTAAAATGCCATAAATCATGATGATTTATCTTACAAAATGAGCAATTATTAAGAGTTTCGGTGTTTTCAGATATATAATATGATCAAATCCATATCATCTCCTCATTTATGTCTTATCAGTGCCCATATTTTTTGAATACAAAATAGTGTACTATTAGACTTGACATTTGAGCTTTGAAAGCAGTAAAGATTATAGTCATTGTGTAAGAAGGATTGTGTAATGTTCACTGTGCACGGTGGGTTTACTGGAGGCCTATTTAAGTAACCTATTTAGCTGAAGCTTTGATTCAAAATGAATTAGTAAGAAAAATTACATTATACAGTTGTGAGAAGATGCCATGTCAGAAGTGACAAAGCTGGACAGGATTAGAAATGAATGTATTAGAGGGACAGTACACGTAGGATAGCTTGGAGACAAAGTGGGAGAAGCGAGATTGAGATGGTTTGGACACATACAGAGGAGAGATCCAGGGTATATTCGAAAAAGAATGCTGGAGATGAAGTTATCAGGTAGAAGGAAAAGAGGAAGACCAAAGATGAGATTTATGGATGTGGGGAAGGAGGGCATGAGGACAGTTGGTGTGACAGAAGAAGATATGGAGGAGCTGGAGGGGTATTATCCGCTGTGGTAACTCCTAACGGGAATAGCCAAAAGAAGAAGAAGAATATGCCATGTCTCATCCTGGGTGTCTTCTTGCCTTGTGTCAAGAATTCCTGAGATGATGTAATTTTATTATATTTTACATGAATACATTACACTGAATTTATATAAATGTGCATAATGTACATTTAATCTTTTACATATATATCATGTATATGATTGTCATTTCTGCACCTACCTGCACTCAAGACTCCACTTCCCACAGTTCACAGCTACCTCCAAACATAGCCGCCACAGACTACAGCACGCAGCATACACCCCACCGCTCACATTCACCTGAGTTTTGATTACACAGCCACACTGCTCTTATTTAACCCCTTCAGACATAATATGTACAATTGTACACATGAAGTTCCATAGCATTTTTCCTTGTGTCCGAAGGGGTTAAGGGCTTTGTTTACTTCACAACAGGCTGTGAAAAATACTCAGTTCCATGTGTCTGACTTTACCAAGCCTTTTGTTTGTTCACTGCAATTTCTGGTTTTTGGACTTTGAGTTTTTGGACTTTATGCATCCGATAACCTGTTTGTGCCTTGCCTGACCTTTGCCTGTTTTTGGATTTTGCCTTTGCCTAAAGATTTGGATTTGTTTGCCTGTGTGATGTTAATAAACTCTTTTCTGCTTTTACCTCTGTCTGTCGCCTGCATACCTGACAATGATGTTGTATATGTATTTTTGAAGATAATCATCTGGCTAATAAAATAAGTCAGATAAACTTATGCACAGTGTGTAGGTAGTCAAGCATATTTTCAGTTTATATTTCTAGCCCGTGTTGGAACAGCAGGCATCTCTTCCCTTATGAAATCCAGAAGCAGAGAAAACTATAGACTGTGATAATATTTTCAGGTTCAAAAGGTCCATTTGTGTAATAAGGGCACATCAATGTTCTTTATACCTTTAATTTTGTACTAGAATAAACTGATGCTATACAGTCAAATGACAGAATTATTCTTGTATTTTCTCTGCCTAGACAAATTCTATGCCTGTTAGTTGATGCAGTGAGTCGCAGTATTTCATCTACCTTTTGTTAGAATAGCTGGGAATTAAATACCATTCACGTGCCTTCATTTGTTTATTCCTGTGAGTGAGTCTCTCTGAGAAAGCCCCTGAGTAAGCTGTTTGAGGTGGACCAGGGAGGCCCCAAATGCCATAAGATTGATATCAGGAAGCATGCAGTGAAAGCCTGGTGTCTTTTATTGCTTGTTTTCATGGAAGACCAGGTTCAGAAGGATTTGTTTTTTTGGCAGACAAATTCCCAATGGAGGGCCTGGAGCCTCACTTCACCATTCCTGTGCTAGTTTAGCTGTGGGTATTAAACACTTTATAAATTACCCTTGGGGACCCTTTTTTTTTTTTTGAGTCGTGTTGAAACATATTGGCTTTTCAAATTTACTCAGCCCTAACCCTAGGAAATGTTTTCACCAGACTCAGACAGTAAAGTATCAATTAATCACTGATGATTTATTTTTTGCATTATTTCATATGAGTGTTTCACAACACTCATAATCATAACATTCCTGTGATGGCCTTTCCTGTGTCCAGTTCACTGAAACACAACCATTGCTCAACTGAAATTAAGGGGATTTAATGGATTATGAACATTAACAAGGGCCAATTATTTGCAAACCTCTGCACAAAGAAATTATTCATTGTTTGATTTCCATAAAAATGGAAATAATTCAACAGGCAAACAGTGCTGGTATTTTTCGTATTAATTCATTTGTACATTTGTACATGTATGGCTCATTTTGTTCACCAACTCCTGTAAAGCAATTTGTGTAGTGATTTATGGGCTTCCTGAACCATGAAATGAACTATGTTAGAGTCTTTTTATTAGAGAATGCTGCAATCAAGTCTGATGCAGCTGTCTGTAATCTTTCTGCAGCATCAAGATGCAAAGATCTAGTGTCTAAACTTAGCTGTTTTAGCTTGTTTACTGGAAATAAATCAACATGTATAAATTCTCATGTGTACGTGTGAAACTGTAACTCCTGCAATGTAGTCATCAGGGGTAGACAATATGAATGAGCTAGCAGGGATTTATCTGTCAAAGATTAAAATACATCAATATAAGGATTTTTGGAATCCTCATCAGATTATTTGCTATTACCAAATGTCTTAAGGATGGTCATATGAAAAACATCCAGAATAGTATGAGGAATTAAGGCTGGGGCTGATTTCTCTCTAGCTCAGACTATAATGCAGCCAGTCAGTGACAATTATGTCAGGGGATTACACCCCTAGATTTGATCTCCATTTGGACTAATATTTTGAAGTCCATTTTGCTAACACACCCATATTGTTAAGTACTCAGAGTAAACACAGCATGAAGCCATGGTATGGATTTGAAACACTTAAAATGTATAAATTATGAATGCAGCTGACTATGTCTTCGTGTGTAATAGTTTGATCCACATCATTCTTCTATCATTGACACCTTATGATGTAATATAATGCTCAACGGGGCGGCACGGTGGTGTAGTGGTTAGCGCTGTCGCCTCACAGCACGAAGGTCCTGGGTTCGAGCCCCGGGGC